>OENT01002796.1:0-11146 GCA_900239685.1 Rotaria macrura
TGTGTATTCATGCATAGATTCGTTTCCACGTGAATGATCAATCACTATTCGAAGGACACGAAAAACGTGTGGAAAGTGGCTTACTGAGGGTTGTAGTAAAGGAGCCGAGAAAAGATACTGATTACATGGGATCATTTTAAAATGTCTTCTCGATAACGAGTAGTAGTGTTACTTCACAAGTTAGCACAACTCGCCTGTGTCTCATATGTTATTTGTTTACATGTATTCAGTTTTTTGAAGGTCATGAACAATTTATAATGCATAGTACAATGTGCTATCAAACTTAAATGAAAATCATCGGCAAAATGATAATGAAAATATAGTTCATTCGTCAGTTTTGTTAGGCAATCAAGGGTTTATTGTGTTCTATATGTTTGCTTGTATGATGATTGACATCATTGTAGTCAAGGATTAATATGTCATAAACTGTATTTTCTTCCTAGCGACGTTGAGATCAGTGTAATGAAAATCAGCATTTTCATTTGAAATCCTGACGAGAAATATTTAAAAAAAAACACAAGCGTTAGGTTCAATGAAACTTTCAATAGTAAATGATTGAATGAAGCGAAATCTTTTTCTGACAATAAAGAATTGTCATGATAGTATTATTCAGATTTAGTTTATTCGATTGATCCATAGATATCCATCAAAACAACATTGTCCATGTTTCTTAACCTTTTTCAAAGTGTAGTGCTGTTTTATTTCTTTGTATTCACGCAAATTAAAGTCCGCATTATTCTCTGTCTCTCTTGGGTAGGTTCAGTCAACAATCTCCTGCTTGTCAAAGTAATACTACATTGGCTTTATACGGTAGTAATAATTGATAATACTTTACTAAATAGTTGTGATGAAATAGAGTCGCGCTTTTTCATTATCATTACCAAAACTCAACAATGAAGTTCAATCTAAAATTAAAAAAACTTCAAATATTCAAACGATCATCTCATCATTCTTGTAAAAATCTATCAAGTCGTCGTACATCGATTGTCAATAATGAATCTAAAACTAATAAGAAAAAATTTCGCTTCTCTCAAATAAAAAAATTCATATGGCATAAACGAAAAGATCAATCGAAAACTCATTTATCATTACCACGTATTGAAGAACTAGAAAATGAATTTATGAATGTTTTAAAAACAAAATATTATAACAAATCAGAAAGAGAGAAACATCAAAAAGAAAAATATTCAACTGTCGTCGATCGTTTAAACTTGAATAATATTCTACAACAGACCATTCAAGAATGTAATCAATATCAAACAATGTTTCATGCTAGTAAACGATTGATGATAACTCGATCGATGGATGATTATGCTACGGTTTCAATGAAACCTCATCTTTATTCATCGTTAAGTTTTCAATTCATACATCAATCGTGTCTAAATAATCAAGTAAGACGATCAGAAAACTCCGATATAATATTAACTAATATTTCAAAATGTCAATTACAAGAACCAATAGATTCTTTCGTAGAATCATGTTCAGCAGAAACATTTTCTTCAATGAATTATACATCAAAACAGAATAAAAAACAAGATGCTGCTATTATTGAATTCGAACATCAATCGTACAGTTCAATATCATCATCTATTGATTTTAATAAACCTCTTGAAAAATCATATTCTGCTCCCTTGTCTATGAATACAAATCATTTATCTGTTAATGATACAAATATTCAAAGTGCTCATATTTTTTATCAACATCACTACGAAACTAATAGTGGAATATCTCTATATCCAACTAATATGGTTATTGACGATGATAAAGTAATGGCACATATCAATTCTGATCATGAAATTATCAAACATAATCCAGTTCATTACCAAGATAATATTAGAAAGGAAAATATTCGACATAGATGGAGCTTTTTCGATATTTGGGAAACAACACTAGCCAAGTTACCACCTATTTTAAATTGCATCTGGAGACAACGATTGTATCGTACTGGATCAAAAGAATTTTGTAGGTTTCTTTTCTTATCATTCATATAGAATATCAGCAGACATTTAACAACTAGAAGTTTTGTCGTTAAAGTACTTGAATACGATGAAACATTGTCGGCAAACAATAATAATCACAATAATAATAATCATGATAACATTCGACGAGAACAACGCTATGTCGAGCAAGAACGTCCGATCAATACACACTTCGGTGTTGCTCTTCTTGCTCTTTTGATATTTCCACCTGTTGGTAAGCAATTAGATAAGTGATATCGACTATTCGATTGAAATTATAATTTGTCAAATATTTTTCGAGATAAAAATCTACTATCCTAGAGAGTACACTCTAAAAAAAATGAGTACTTTCCTGAACCCTCTAAAAAGGTTCGGTAGATTTCAAATAGCATCCAAATGACCAGAAATGCTTAAAAAACGATTGTTCAGTTCTACGAAACCTCTAAAGGATCTTCCCGTGTGCCCACCGGCCGAACCCTCTCCTACGAAACCTTTTTTNAAAAAAGGTTTCGTAGGAGAGGGTTCGGCCGGTGGGCACACGGGAAGATCCTTTAGAGGTTTCGTAGAACTGAACAATCGTTTTTTAAGCATTTCTGGTCATTTGGATGCTATTTGAAATCTACCGAACCTTTTTAGAGGGTTCAGGAAAGTACTCATTTTTTTTAGAGTGTAGCAGACGATTGATATCCGTACTATCTATTTCAGTATATTAATGATTAAGAGTTCTTTTCTATTTAATTTCGGTAGGAACATGATGGAGACTTGCGGTTTTCATCGTTCGATAGAGATTTTCTCAAACTGTTGTCTCGGTTGATTTACGGATGTTGAAAAATTCTTATGTATTTCATTACATATTTATTAAAATTTCCTAAGATTCTTTATTTCCATAAACTGGTTTGTAACAACACTTAAGCTGATTCTGTCATCTAGAAGTAATAATAGTATCCAACAGTAAATTCCACGAATCGACTCGCAACGATAAAATAACATCTGGACCGACAGTTGATAGACAAAAGTTTTGCATCTTTTACGCCCATGTAAAAATATTTTAAAAGCCTCAAGAGTCATTAGAACTTTGGGCTTTTCCCGAATATAGATTCAAAAATTTTGTATTTAGTTTTTCTCATCAGTACTGAACGTATCTAGGAAAGCTTTTGAAGTATAGTTTGGAACGAAATATTTTCGTACATATTCTATTTGGAAACAAAACTCAACACTAAAACTTTGGTTCCTTTATCAGATTGTAGAGCGAATTCTGCTCTACAAAATCTGTAGTTTCATCTTCTGATAGAACACCAAAATTTTTAAAACATCGACTTTTTCATTTATATCTGTTTATTGTCGAAATAGCTTCTGAGAAAGTGTTTATATTTTCACTTGTGTACAAGCTAAAACTTAAACTCGACAGCGCAACTATTACACAATTGTCTCCTCTACAAAATTACTGAATTCAATCGTTTTTCATAACTTTCGAAAGGATTTTACCGGGGGGCAGCAAATGTACATCAGTCCGTTGCAGAAACTAATTTTTCAAGATATTCGAAGATTCCCTCACTACTATCGTTCAACGAGAGATACAAAATTTCTGAATCCATGTTCGGGAAAAGCACAAAAGTTTGATTATGAGTCATAGCTTTTTAACTCTTTTGAAATGCTTTTACATGGGCGAGGAGTGCCCACTTATTTTGACCCGGGTGTTCTTCTCGTTCAACTACGTTTTTTTAAATAGCAACAAATCGATTATCTCGACTCAGTGATTAGATAAAGAGTGTATAATTAATCGCAATAGTAACAAGGTAAAAGAGACACATCAGTGGTAGATGATCAGTTTAATTTCGATTTCTTTCTTTCGTTGTACACTATTTAATGTTGAAATTCTTTCGCCTCAATGTTATTCTCATCGAAAGTTATTCGAAAAAATGGATGAATTATATCAGATACAATAAGTTGTATTAAAGTGTTACAATATCGTTCATTCATAATTTAGGTGTAATAGCTATTATTCTAAGTATTTGGTCATTGTGTGGCAAACAAGATCGGCATCTATCACGAAAATTTGGAAATGCTTCTTATTGGATTTCTATATTAGCTATATGCTCTTCTTTTCTACTTCTTCTTACTCTATTCACATACTTTACTTATCAATACGTAATTAATAGACCGATTGTAATCAATCAATATTTCACTACTCATTGGACATATCGTCCTATAACAAAAGATATTGAATATATTTAAATTTATAAATCGTATCTGATTGAAAATAATGTTGATATTTTTACGATGATTCATCTTGTAAAAGTTTTCATGATTCATGAATAAATGCTGTACGTATGAATGAAGATTAAATATTCCATTTGATAATTAATGATATCGCTCCTTAAAATACTGTGTTCGAACTTTTAGTTAGACTCAATCTGATGATTGGTGTAAAAGAAATATTTTAACGTATGAATAATATAAACTATTAGTTAGATCAAAACATCATATGACATTTTCTCACTTGTTTCAATTCACTAAATGTATTAATGGTTTGATGTATTCCGAATATATTCAAATATCTGCCCTGTAAAAATGAAGCCATGGTGTTAATTGTAACAATGAAAAAATGATTACAATGTTTGACGTGAGAAAACATTCGACTTCAATCAACATTGTTAAAATTTTTTAAAATAAATATTAAAAAAACGTCACTGTGTGACTTACTATTGAACTAGTTGTGGAATGCTTTCTGTTTTAATCGATCTTTACTATAAGATTAGAACAACGATTTCATGAATCGTTTAGCAGAATGAGTAATAAAATAGGCATTAATCATATTTTCAACGCGATTCTGTTTTCGTAGAAAACAGTAAAAATCTAAATCTACTTGCACTAATTTCTCAAGCGTTTCAAAGAGATAAAAAAGAATAAAAGTAATCATGAAAATGTTCTTCTCCTTGTGGATATGCACGCAAGAATGGCTGAAACACAAAAGCGATTCTGTATATAGAACTTCCACTCAAACAAATGTATCGAATTCAATTTTGATTAGATTCAGTCTTGCTAATATTATATGAAGATAGATCTATTAAAGATAACTAACTCGATGATCAGTAATTATTGTTCAATACATGACGAATGCGCTGCTACCTGTTCACATGTGATTATTAGTTTTTTCTCCCATATTTTACTACTACCCTCAATAAGCCACTTTCCACACGTTCTTCATGTCCTTCGAATAGTGATTGATCATTCACGTGGAAACGAATCTATGCATGAATACACACAATCGACTAGGCCATAGCTGCTCATCTCTTTCATTATATTCTACCTTCACACATCGATAGACATTTGCTCGATTACTGTGATCATTCCCACGAGAAATTATGACTGATCGAAATTACCGTCGAAAAATCTATGCCTGTGCTGTGAAGAACATCTCGGATTACGATGCGAAAGTCGACATTACCTACGCCGCTATCGAATATGATAATGGTGAAACGAAAAATACACGCTTGAACTTCGATGTAGTCAAGGGTAAAACTCATTATCTCTCCGAACGATTAATTACTCGACGAACACACAACGTTCGCGAAGTAGTCGAACACGTCGAAGTAAAACTATCGAATGGAACAAAACTGGAGCTGAAAGCACCTTTCGACGGCGTCGAGAATCCAACGGCTGATTGGCATTTCGTCATCGAAAATAACTCCCTCAAATCGGCTGGACCTACACCAGAGTTCGGCAAATAGAATAGATGGCTTTTCTTCTCATCTCGATTACCTTTCGATTCACAACTGTGAATGAGATGATCCAGCTTGAATCTCATAGTTGTTCTTCTCAACATGAGTAATCGAGTTTAGTTTTCATTGATGTTCGCTGACGATTTTTCAATAAAATTGTGTCAACGTCAAGATGTGTTTTTAGTATTTGATAAGTGAAAGAAAATAGTTGAAGAGTGAGAGACGGGTGCAGGGCAGTTGACATCATTGATGATTATCGAGTGCAGTCGATTAAGAACGGATCAAGGTCTTCACATATGTTGAAAATAAGAGAACAAAACATGTGTTCTGTTTAGTGGAAAAGATATACGATGAAACGAAGTATGTTTCCCTGGTCAGCATGCATGTTTTTCTGTCGAAATTGAAAGATATCGAACAGTTGGTTGATGACGATTAAAACTGGGTCAAAATTGAGGTGCGATGTACAAAACGTAATGTGTCACAATGATGTAGGTTCTCAATAAATATTCCACTAGCATGTAGATTGGATGAAGGTATGCTACTTTCGACAAATGGTGAATTGTTTTGGTTGATTCGAGAAGTGGTTGTGATTTTAAAACATTTGTTTGAAAATGTCTGTTGAAAGTTATCTCAATCTGAAGATACATGGAATAAGGTTCGGGAGCTATGTTCCAGATATGTCCTTTTCGACTTGGAAATTCAGAGAAATCTTGTTTCCTTTGATAATTTCTCAAGAATAATTGGACTTCACAGCGATGGTGGTTTTTTTTCTTGATGCAATATCAGTATTAATACGATGTGTTGACTAAGGAATTGTTTTTATTCACTAGATTTGTGCAGTTTCAAAATAAATACATTTTTAAGGCGTGTTTAAAATTTCATTTTTATTATATCCTGCATGATATTCTTCTATTTCTATAGCTTTTGTGACAGAGTACTTGTGATACTATTGTTCATATTGTGGAGAAACTGATTAGTATTAAAGTGAATTACTTTCGGGTCAATGCATATGATTAAACTCTAGCTTCATTCAAAAAACAAACAAGATGAGAAATAATCAGTACTTCGTAAAACAGCTACGCAAATAAGCAAGAATTACAAAATTGTACTTATTCCAACGAAGTTAAAGAGTTCAAAAAGGAGAAGAAATTGCGCTATTGTGAAATTACGAAAATGTCAACCTATTTTATACAAGTGACAAGGATAATCTTGATCTTGAAAATAAAATAACTAAAATACTCGAGCGTTGTATCCTATCATAGGTGATCACTTGAGACTGACATCGGTAGAGTTTTAATTATTTTCATAAGACTTTTTTTTCACTTTAATGATTTCATTTTGTGAACATTTCTGTTTTCTAAAGTACAAACGTTCTTCCCATCGAGATTTACCTATTTATTTATGCTACATGAGTGAACACTACTATGTTTAATTCTTTTGAGATACAAAAGGCTGAAGAAAATAAACGACGGTCAGATCATCCAATGGAGACTCGCTCATCTGACATAATTATATATAAACGCAATATTCAAGATAAACGTTTGGGTGTAGCTGTGGCTGAAGAGAAGATTAAACCCACATTTACTGTTTCATTTTTATTTGCCGTGCTACTTATTATTACCGATTGGCATCGATTTGAACTGCCTTTCGAAAATCAAGGTGAAATAATATGTTTAGGTGTCACACGAACACAAATATTCATTATAAAGGTTTCTCACATTTCTTTTTGTAGACAAAACCAAAATATGTAGCTTGGGAAAAGACGTACCTACAAATGGAATGGAAGATGTGTGGGCATAGTGATAGACGACCGATTTTTCGCTCGTGCAATGCATACATTGCCGAGGATTGATTCATCGATTCACTTATAAACCAATTGGTTTCGTGAGTGTGACAAGATGGTTCTGAATACAGATCCGGGGAGAAGTTCCAATCTTGATTCAGGATCTCTGTCTCAGTTTCATTACAGAAATGTTTGGACCTCACGGGCTCTGCCAGTGGATCTATTCGGATTTTTTTCGAGAACTTTTGCAGTGGGACGAATTAAAAGTTTGCGTCGCAGGTCTCTATATCAAATTCCCTCACGGACAGATGCATGGATTTTAGAAGAGAGGTGGGAATACGATCAAAGTACAAATTTTCGCGTAAAAGTTGCTAAAATTACCATGGAATCAGTTGTCAAGGGAGAAATACCCACACTCTTTTTTCCCTCTGTAGATCCGTCACTGAGCTTCCCCCTCAATTTCTTTAGTCTAATCTACTTGTTACTTAACAAGATGCCAATGGTATCATATGTATTTCAGATTCAAATTATCTTTTCTTCAAAAATTTCATTTAAAAAGCGAAAAATTGAAGTTCGATCATCTTAGTCGATTTTGAGCACTGTATCTTTTATAATTCACTCTTTCGAAACAGTTATGATCTTAGTTATGATGCATACTACTATGTCTTTTATTTGTTGCTTTTTATCCTATTGAATATCATCCTTAATGCGTGATAATAATGTTGAAAGTATTTCGCCAATGAGTCCTTTGAAATGAAAACTGCAAAGAGACATTTATAAGACTCAACAAGATAGAACAACTCATGTTGCAATAGATGTAGAAAAAGTAACCTTCAATTAATCTTGCAGAAAGGAGTCGAAAAGAACAGAAAATGCCAACGTACGACTAAAAATAGATCAAATCGGTTGAGTTCTTCGTCAATTTTCTTCATAACGTCAGGGTCGAGTGATTCATTAAATCAGACAAGATGAGGACGGATACGACATCACATTGAAAACAACTATAGGAAGATGTTTTATTGCAATCTCGTGCCAATCAGTCTCATTTGGCAATTTAAGATATTATTTCATAACGAACATCACCAGTGTTGTGAAAGATATATAAACACATGTATAACCTCGATTTCGCAGAGCTTCACAAATCGGACTGTCGTTATTTTCCTCAATGAATCCAAATGATGCACATCGAGTCGTAAAAAGATTACTTATCGAAAATAGTTTAATTGAAAAGAAAATGAATACGTGGAATAAGAGTAACTCACGATTTTCTTACAGAATACAACTAATAATCAACATTTTGAGTTATGATAATAAATCTTTTTCCTTTTTTTCAAAGCGTGTTTCGGCTTCCGCTGATGCCATAACAGCTTAAAATGATTCAATCTTCTGTACTCAATGGAGTAAGAGAATTTTGATTCCTAACATTTATTTGGTTGTTTTGTGTGAACAAGTTCTCTCCGATAATGATAACGTTCCCAAAAGAGTGATGGTGACTTAAAAAAGGCCGATGGTGTTGCCAAATCCTTTGAAAAATTAAAACACGTATAATCGAATGCATTTTAACGAATAAAAAAGAACCGTGGTTTTAAATTGTCATCAGAGACCACCATCTCCGCGAAATGTTGGAACAACGGATTGTTCAGAAACTCCTGCACCGGTTAAAACTAATACTAAACGTGCGTTCGCATTCAATGCACGGAATTCAGCGAATTTTGGATTCGTCTATTTAGATATATTTTACAGATAATATCGATCAATTAAGTTTCAATATTCTACACCGTAGCAGCAGGCAATTTTTGATAGAATCTGCAAGAAAAAAATATGATTGTTTATTCACAAGGAAGTATCTACGCCGCATACAAATGTCTAGTATATAAGTCACGTTGTGAAAGTTCCATTAATTCTTCGTCCTGTAGTTGATTTATGAAGCTTATTTTATTTTCTCACAATGATGAAATTTATCGTTTCAATATCATTAGCTGCAGATAAATAGTCATGAAAGTTTGTTGGAAAAAGTATTTTGCTGGCGTTCTTTTTTACTGCCCAAAATTTACCCATCTGCAGTCCACTTTTCCAACAACAAAAAGACAGTTCTGTAAGCAAACGAAGAGTATGGGTGTGAGCTTGCGTCAAGACAGAATTTACACCCATACTCAGATCATCCACACAGTACAGTGCTTAATATTTTTGTCTCTAATTTTTCTAATGGTAGTGTAGGTGTGTTTCTTGGGCATGACAAAGGTTATATTGCAAATCAAAATTCTTTTGACGACAAGCGCTGTTTCTCAACCAAAGGTGCTAGCTATTGGCGATTTCGATAGCGACACCATACTAGACATTGTTGTATGCATTTATACGGCACTGGCTCAGCAGGCGTGTTGCGTGGGTATGATAGTGGATGCTTCGCTCAGATCAAGTATTATTCTGTAGGTTATAATTCCTTACCCTTTTCCGTTTCCGTTGGTGATTTTAACGATGATGGAAAGCTGGATTTTACTGTGGTCACCAAATATTATGAAAATTTAGAAATTTTCTTACAGTCTTACTAATACTCCATCTTCTTGTTCGAGTGAGTTTTTCTTGTCTTCATTACTTCTCATTTGTTTTGACTACTAATAATATATCGTGTGACTATTTTCGCTACCTACCATCGGTTTTATTTTCTATTAAGAATCATGTAAGCTCAACCAAAAAGGATCTCATGCTATCTCATGAAAAGAGGGCAGGTTCACCATTCTAATTATAACTCTTCTCTCCTAGCAATCAATTCTCTGCTGAAGTGGTTAAAATTTGAGTGAGTTTGCTTAATGTGAACGAATAGTATAGAACTCAGCACTCACTTTTGCCGACACGTTTCTTTCGTGTTATTTATTGAAATAGTGTAACATAAATCAGCGCTCTGCATTTAGATTTATAAGAAATAAAAGTAAACTTGTGTAAGAATTTTTCAATCAAGGTACAAATCAATATATTAGAAATCAAGATTATTGAAAAAGGGAAGAAGGAAACCAAAGTCTGGAATCGAATTTAACTAGAATTTACTTTTGATTACGAATGTTCTTCAATATTTTAAATGAATTGTTCATTGGAAGTACGCGGTTATCCTGTCTAAGCAGTCTTATCGCAATATAAATCAGTATTTTATGTTTTCGATTGTTTTAACTAAGTGGAATGGTATGATAATACTTGAGTGATAACAACTTTCAATAGTTAGATTGAATAAAACACAAGGGTAAAAAAGCGAGACTTCAGTAAGTGCATACTTCATTCGTATTTCATGGTACTTCACGATACTTCATTTGTACTTCATTATACTGCTTTGTATACCTCCTGTATATATATAATTTTAATAAATGAAAAATAAGCGATGGTTTTAGTACGTAAAAGATTTCAATAAGCCATCTACATTAGCTTAGACGACGGTGAACCGCCAGTTAAGATAAAAGAACAATGAAACCTTTTTATCACAATCTCATCCTTTGCAGCTTCTTTCTAACAATTATCTACAATAATATAGTTTGCTGGTCATTGCTACGTACAGTGAGAATACAACATAACGCCCAGTGAAAAATATTCTCGGATTTCAATCAAATTATTTTGCAACAAAATCCAATCCTCAATCCGATTGATAATCTTGATTATGATCGAGCACCACTTAACCCAAACTTGATGTTATTGCTAGC
>OENT01002797.1:0-17606 GCA_900239685.1 Rotaria macrura
ACGATCGCCCGTCACGACTATCGTATTTCACCGTAATTGTGTCGTTTACGACCGTTTACGGATCGTTCTACTCGACCTGGGGACTTTTCAATAAAATTGTGAAGCTCATGATCTGATTGCATATAGATTGTTATCTTTCGCTATTTCTTTTTAACAACTTGATTTATTCACTTGTCATTTTCCTTTGTTCATCTAGAGTATATCACGTGTGACTTCATTTTTTTCTTCCACATTTTCATTAGAATTTCTTCAACATGATCATATCATATCCGGGCGTGTCCTCAGTGAATTTTTCGAGTACATTATCGTGAAAATTGGCGAATGTCCACATGATTTTCGCCAATATTGGTGAATGTCCACTGGAATTTCATCAATATACCCCATCGACATTCGCCGGTGCACCCTGTGGACTCTCGCCAATAATTGGCGAAAAGTCATAATGGCGAAGTTCGGCGACCCCACTAATACAAACTCATTTGTGATTTCTGCTGCTGTTTTATTGTTATACCTGGTATAATTTCCGCGAGTATTCATATTATAAATATGACTAAGAAAGAATGAATTATCTTCAATTCCGATCATCAATAGTTTACAGAAAATGCATCAAGTTAAACGAACACTCGTACGCGTGAAACCTATATGTGCCTGACATCGTTTTGCATACACTGTCAAAATTTGCTTTGCTTCTTACTTTTTATGTTTCATGTCAATAAATCATTTTTGTTCTGAGAACGCTACAGCTGAAGATTTCATACACTATTTGTATTGATCATGGTAGATCATCTTCTTCATATCTATACTGCCTATAATGAAGAAAACTAATAGATTGATAGCTGTTATAATTATTTTTTCACACTTGATAGCAAACATCTGTGATTATCTTGTTTTTTTCTATTCTTGAAACTTCTACAAATAGGATTTCAATATTTGTTTCTCCATAGAAAATTATTAGAATATGTTTTCTTTATTGGAAACGAATAGAAATTCTTAAACTTTCGAAGCGACAAACTCGCCGTGAGAATACTATTTCTGCCAAACTAGCGAATTATACTTGGGATATCCTACCTCAATAAGAGTTGAAATCCATAGCACTGCGTATTCACCAGAGCTCCGCGGGACGCGGGACCAGTCCCGTTCCGGGACGGGACGAGATGGGACAGTAAAAATGAAAAGATGGCGGGACGGAGCGGGACAGAACTTATTCCTCTCGGGACGGGACGGGACCAGATCAATTAAATTCTCTGTCCCGCCAAGTTCATACAAGCACAATTGGCATTAAGTATTGTGCATTCATTGCAGTTTTGCGACATGTATGTATTGAGTTACGCATTCGACGTTAGAGGTCATTCGATTGCTTGTCTTCACACAATGATAATATACCACTTGTTTGAATCAATACAGTGATTGTATTGTAATTATTGTTTACGGCATTCCGATCTTTTTTTTATTATTTAGAAATAATATCTTTGTTTTTTTAGACATTAGCAGTTGTTGTTTTAACGAATAAATAAATAATGTCTTCTCCTGAAATTTTGTCACCAATTGCCATTTCACGTGGACAAAATATTACTTCCTGTGATTCCAATGTCTTATTGATCAATCCATCGTTTTCAAATCGTAATTCAGATAAATTTACATGTTCTCAATTGTGAATTATGCTTAAAACAAAGCCCAATGAATATGTGGTTTTAGAAAATACGGGTAAACGAACGTCTGGTTGCTGGAATACGTTTGGTTTTCCTGCGGTCGTTAATCATCATGGTCATTCTAAACGAATTGAAGGCTTTGCTTCATGTTGAAAATGTTTTAGCACTTATTCTTATATTTCTAACAGTACTCGACATCTTAATAAATGCGGGACGGGACGGGAGAGGTAGCGCGGGACACGGGACGGGACGGGACCCTAAAAAGCGAATAAAGCGGGATGGGACGGGCCGGATAAGGTGGGACGGGACGGGACAAATTTTTTGTCGTCCCGCGGAGCTCTGGTATTCACTAAAGTTGATTGATGACATACTTGTTCCGATAATAAATGAAAATTTAGATAAACAAGCTAGCGAAATGCTTTTAGTAATTATTAGATATTTAACACTACATATACGTATGATACTTCATGTATAAAATCAAAATGTTAATGAAAAACATACTTTTTATTCCTTCATTTCTGATGATAATGCTCATCTAGTATGTTAGCTAAGTTTGAATGTCAATTCCATGATGATCAGTAGTGGAGTTATTCAAAGAACCGACATACCAAGAATTTGATGGTATAGCTTTTGTATCTCTAATTTTAATGATAATATTGAAGATTTTCTAAAACTCAAGTTAAGTGAGAGTCTCATTGATGAAAGGTGTTACTTCGTTTGACACACCTATTCAGTGGAAACAGCAACTTTATTAACATTGTCGGCTAGCTCATCTTGACAAAGTGTTAGATATGCATTCGTATGAGAGATTCGCCATAGTCACTGTCCATTCCAATTCTAGATATTTGTCCTCATGGAGTTGCTTCTCGAAATCGTTCTTCATTGAAATAAATTGAAGTTCAGCAAAATTCTTGGAAATTCAGTTGACATGAAAGTCAAAATCGACACTTTTCCCAATCTCTCTGAACTAAAATCATTCTAAAGACACGCATTGTTTCATTGGTAGAAGTCAACATTCACCTAATTTTCAAAGCTATGGAACATGAATAAGTTCATCAAACCTGTTTTAGAGTGTAGAAATAATTATCGATACGTCGTTTCTCGAAGTAAGACAAATGCTAAATACGTCGTTCTTGGAATCAACTTTGAAAAAATTTTACAACGCATTATTGAATGTTATAGAACGAAGAAATCAAAGCAAAATGACTTTTCTAAAAGTATGATCAATTCATTTCGAAGTCAACAATCTAGATCTGAAGCCAATTTTCGAAAAACTCAACTCTAAAATTACTTCAATCTGTAGGCAGTTGCATCGATGTAGACTAATTTCGAATCAAGATATGAAGATCACTGAAACTGTATACTAAGCAGTTTAGGTGGCTCAAATTCAGCATCCATACATATCTACTTGTTTTTAGATATTCGTTACTCAAAAATCTGATAACGTCAGACAGTTTACAGTTATTGGTGCGTTTCTAACAGCCATCGATCGTGGAGTGGTGAATTTCGTAGCAAAGTCACCATTATGAAAATTCGATGTGTCATTTTCTTTACTGTTATGGTCATCATCTCAGCGCATAGCAGTGACGCTCAATATCTGAAAATTGATATTGTTCCAATACGTTCGAAATTCACTAAGACACAGGATGTAGACCTCATGTTACATTACACGAACACCAGTACCAAAACGTTGTTTATTTATAAATGGTGCTTACCAGTCAAGGATCTACATGATCCCCTTTTTGAGGTGACCCGTGATGGCCATCTAGTTCAATACATGGGTCCTCTGATTAAACGGCGTGTACCGACGAAAGATGATATTATCTCCTTGGCGCCCACTAAGACAATTAGCAGCCTTATACACATTTCATCCGTTTACAACATGAATGAAACCGGTACGTACATCATCGATTATGGAATGGATCTTCATCACATCATCTTTGGATGGAAAGATCAATTGAAGGCGACTATCTCACCTATTGATGAACTTCACTTGGTGCTACAGTCCACCAGTGGAAGAGTTTTTATAGAGGGACGCCCACATAGATTGATCGAAGATGGCAATGAAATGAACAAAGCTACGATCTCAAGACTGATCACTTATGCACGATGTTCCAACACTCGATCAAAAGGGCTGGCTGCTGCCCTTAGTGGGGCTAGAATCTATGCCAATGGCAGTGTAAAATATTTGAACAATGCCAAACCTGGAGCTACTCCACGGTTTACTACTTGGTTCGGCAGGTATTCTTCGACCAATTGGAATAGAATCACGAAATACTACATCAAAATTAACAAAGCCCTTGCAAGAGCTAATTCACTGACATTTGATTGCTCTTGTACAGATCCAACGACGTTTGCCTACGTTTACCAATGGAGACCTTACAGAATTTACCTATGCGGTGCGTTCTGGTTGGTACCAACTATGGGTGCGAATTCGCGGGCTGGTACTCTTATTCATGAAGTGTCCCATTTCAATGTCGTGATCGGCACTCGCGACTATGTCTATGGACAACTTGATGCTTTTAGACTAGCAAAGATGAATCCAATAAGAGCACAAGTGAACGCTGACAATCTGGAATTTTTCGCTGAAAACAGCCCACCACGGAAGTGACTACTTTCAAATGAACATATTCAATTATCATAATAATATCTAGTTAGACCTTTCTTTACATCTTACCATAATTAAAGTTGCACGACATTGTCATCCTACTCTTTTGATAGAGTTTTTCTAGTATTGGAAACATATCTCAAACTCTGCTAAGTACTTATTTATGTCATATTTGCTTATGCTTCAACAAATTATAAGTGCATTCTTCTCATGTACGAGCTAAAATAATTGGAAGAAAGCTGCTTAGTTTGGAAGATATGTTGCAATGGGCTTGAGAGGAAGAGATTGTAGTGTACCTTGCGATAATGCATGGTTATGATATAAATCGAGAATCGTTGAATTGGTTAAAAATATTCGACGAATTAAAACAAGTAAATCTGGTTCCCGATGAAATCATATTCAATGTCGCAATTGTTGCACGTTCTCAAATTGGAATGCGTCCAAGATGTCGATCGAGTTCCTGTTCATAAACAATAGCGAATTTTCATACAAAACTTAGTGATCAACACGTGGATGAGCAAAGGTTGCTCGTGATTGATTTAGAAGTTCTTTTATAGAGCTAATGTACATATTTGAAGAAAATACCATTGAAGAAAATTTTACATCTAGCTGTGTTCGACTTTCACAATCCTTTTCACTCTTATGCATATGAAACACTACAATCGCCGATGCCTAGAAATAATTAACTCAAAATTTAAGGGATTCTGGAGTTTTTCTTGGAATCTTAATTAGGAGAAATATTTAATTCATATTCTAAATCATGTTCTCAATGATTTTTGTGCAGACCAATAGTCATATGATTTAAATCGAATGTAATGTTCTCATTGAATGATCGTCACTTGACTGGAGCACGTGGATCAAATGTTTTGGCATATTAGTTTGAGATAAAAGTAGAAATGTTAATGAAATAGTTTAGTGGTAGATCTTTGACAAACTTATCTGAATTACATTATTCGAATAAATGAGAGGAGAACATGTCTGCTGCAGCTCGTATATAGGCTTAGATATGGATACACTGATATTATAGTGGCGCACTAAATCATTTCGTACCCTATTAGCTGCTTATTACTCTCTTTATTATGCTTAAAACTTTTTAAAAAAGTAGTAAGAATATACGCATACGAATGTTGATCTGCATCTCACACCCTGTATCTAAACATTCGCTCTGTCAATATGGCAAATACAAACAAAACATCATTACATTAAACTCTCACTTCAAGAGTAATTCATATTGCTATTAATCGATCTGTCGTGATGATAATTAATTTCTGTCGTAGACAAAACGATCGTGTACAGCAGCTTTATGTCTCCATGGAGTAAGTAAATGCACTAATAGTGATAGATAAATTTATTTCAAATTAAAATTAGGTGAACCGTTACAATAATAATAAAAAACTGATGCTTCTCAACAAAAAGAAATAGTGAAATTTCTATTTGATAAAGGATGATGTCTGTTGATAATTAGTAGTTTTCATTTAGAAAAAGCACCGGGTTTGAAGAAAGTAGCTCGCTATTATGCGTACGATTCTCTACTTCCACTTATAAAAACCATCTTTGAATCTGAGAAATATTACCACATTTTAAAAGGTGTACAAAGGCAAGCAAGCTCAATGATAAATATTTCTAAATACGATAATTATATTGTATTGCAAATAAAATCAGATATTCAAAAGGTAACGCGGACTGTTGTTTTTTAGTGTATCATAAACTGAACAAAAAGAAATATAGTTTACCATTCTAAAGGTTGACAGGAAAAATACTCTTAAAAATGCAAGATGGCTTCGCTGCGGTCATTCATATCCTTACTTAAGTGATCATATTCAGTTTGTTAATCTATTTATAACCAACTTCAAACTTTTTTCGAGCAGAAAATTTTCCATTAATCGGCAATCATCGTTTCTTTTGTAAAACTGGCGGTTTTCATTCGGTTTTTGAACTTGAAAATAGTCTTCGGAAATAGAAGAAGAAGATTTTTCTCAATCAATTTTCCCTCATACTGTTTAACAAATCGCGTGTTTCGTACTCGTTCCATATTATTCCCAAGATTGAAAACTGTCTTTGAAACATTGTGTTAAAAGAAGATCGACATGTCTATTCACCGTAAAAATCGTTCAATCTTCACTAATAAACATGCAGGTCCCGTAGTAGTCCTTCTTTTCCTTTTTCATACAAGAAGGCCATGTTTATAGTACACAACAGAGATACGACACTTCGTAGAAATCTTATCCATGTGTCAGAAAAGAATAAATAATGAAACAATCACTAATGATTTTCGCTTTAGAGCAACATCCGCTGTTAGAGCTTATCTCGATGTTGCATTCAGTGTATGAACATGCTCTTTTATTTATCTTGACGTAACTAAACGAGGCATGGTTTGCTCGTCGAATCAGTTTTCTGCAACCAATTTGATGGGAAACTAGGGTCTTTCGGCATCTAATGTCTTTTATAAAATGTCTTGAATGTTTTGGTCTACTTTTACGAAACATGCTTTCTCATCTCCACTTTACAAAGAACGTAATTGAATTACGTATGTACATGATGACAAACACTTCTTTTCATTTATTGGCAAATTGAGCCGCCGTGTGTTAAAAGTATATCGGTCTGATTGCTTTGAAAAGAAATGCAACAAAAAGTATCGTCTTGTTTCTGATTGATTGTTCATGATTTGTTTTATCGTTGTTCTCTTTTATATCCGTTCTATCTCATTCCATGGTTAATATTATGTGTTTCATGCCGATTGTTTTCTCTCCTATAGAAGTATGTGCTCAACGAGTGAGAAAGAGAGAACTTGTGGCTCGCAGAAGTCAAAGTAAAGATACAGTCTTCTGAAATTGGCCCTACTTCTACCAAAGTAGGTGGAGAACGATCGCGTTTTACTTGGAATGAAAATAGCAATGATGTACACTATTGATGTTGTGGTGATACCAAAAGTCGTCTCTCAGAAATTAGACTGCTTTAAAACTCAGTTGTGTTCGGGCAGGTTCTGTTTGATCTTCACCTGATCTTTTTCTGTTGTAGGATACTATATTTCGAAATAATCCTTCTTTTTCTTACCCACCCTCGCTGCGGAGCCTGAACATATATTGTGAAAGATGATTAGTGTTTTGAAGAATTCAGTTGATGCATTCTGAAGTACGACTGTAATTATCAAATCTTGTCTTTTCCCACTTGAAGTGATTTCAATCTTTGAAAAACAACTTATACAAAAAAGAATTTCACAACCTTACTTCTTCTGTGATACAGTACTGAAGAGAACGAAAAAAAGTAAACACTAGTCGATTTTGGCTGTTTTCAGACTAAAGCAGTGTTAGCACAACTAATATGCTACGTAATAGCACATATGATCGAACGATCAATGCGCTATTACTTTCTTCGAGAAAACGTTGTCATTAGTCGGAAGTAAAATTATGATGATTGCACCGACAAGAAAAACAATCATACTGCCAGATGGCGTACAGGCGACTATTCAAAACTGTATATTTGAGACATTGCTGTGTATTATGAAGGATTTCTCGCAAAACAGACAACTATATTAAAGACAGAAAATTACAAATAATATAATAATCTGTGTCGATTACAGAGTTATCCCCTTATGTAACTTTTTGTTCGTATTTACTTGGAAGTTGATTGTGCACCTTCAAAAGACTACACGCAACAGTTGTCAAAACATTGAACTAGTTTTTTTGCTGCGTTAAGATTTCTATGTCGCCTTTTCTGTATAGCCCATATAATACAGATTTTCGTAGGGTTTTACCAATCTGTGATTGTATTTTTCACATTCAGATAAAACATTTTTGATACTTTGATTTTGAACACGTAAATCGCAGATTCTATACAGTTTGACTGTCATTGCAGTGCCTTCCGCAGTCCATCCAAAAGTGTTGTTTCTGAAATAATTTGTCCTTTATTTTCAAATAATTCCTTTAAAAATGTTGATTATCTTATGCTCTATTAGATATTTTGTGATCGAGAGATGAATTGTTCTTTTCAAAAGACTCAATTTATGATTCGAGAGATGAAGTATTTCTTTAGCGGTTTTATTAAACTAAAATATATGTGAAATATTGTCAATGTTCGTTTAAATTGTAGCTCATGACGTATTAGTTCTTCTTTCATGTCAGCTGCTCAATGAAAATTTAATTTTTAACAATAATACACAACATAGCATTTTGAAATTTAGCTTAACAAGGACTTAAACTGCTGTATGAATTAGTGCTAACAGCATCCATTAACACCATGAAAAAGTATTATTGCATACGGTCGGTTATGAAAGAGAAGTTCGCAGAAATTAGCGACATATTACATAGAATGTTTATTTTTATCTGTCTTCATGAAGCATCCTGTACGTGCGTAAAATTGAGGAAAAAAATCATTCTCATTTTCATTTACATACTAGGGATATTCTCTAATTGCATGTGTAACTTCCGCTAGGCTGCTTTGTGAAAAAAACAATGCATACTGTAGTGTTCATTAGAACCTCTAGAATAATGGATGAATATTAAACATACATATATCACAGAAATGTTTTTCAACACAGTCGACTTATCGATATGTTCTTATTTTCCAAACAATTCCTTCTGTCGAAAATCTCGTTTATACAATTTTTGTTGAGGTCTAGAAATCGATTGTGTAGATTTAAGATACAGATATATTCATCTTCTATTCATAATCGTTCAGTTTTATTGTAGTTATCATGTCGGACGTGCTTTCGTTGTTAGCCACCAAGAGTGCAACGTCGAGAACAAAGCAAATAATGCTGCAGCATTATCATGAAGCATCTCTAAATTGAGGTCAACTTCTCTTTGTTTTGTTTTGCACACTGCAGGCATTTTGAACTAATAATGTCATTCTGTTTTGATGTCTAATGGTGTGTGCTTCATATTTTAATTTTTTTATCTCAATATACTCTTGATTTTTAAAACACTCTAAAATTGATTCCTAAATAGTAGAAGAAAATTCACTCGTTTAAAATACATTTTTTCCAGGATATATGCAATTAATAGTTGTCATAAAACAACTTCTGCGCCAAACTAAAAATACTCTCCAGTCTTCATTCAAAACCCATGCAGTGTTCTCTATTAGTTAGTGTGTCATGGTGCACTGAGTAACTGAACCATCGTTCATTCGAATCGATCTACTTGGAGACAAAATATTGCAACGTTGTAGTAAATAACATTCAAGTAGTTAGTGGCATAGATTTTTACAAACAGACTAATCCAAGCTTCATCAAAAAGACAGACTCTGCTACACCTTCGATCTTGGTATGTTTCATAAAATAAAACTAAATTCTTTGACTGTAATGTAAGTGTTTTAAGAAGTCTCAGACGAGAGATAAAAAATAGATGATGAACAGAGCGAAAGATTTTCCAAGTTATCTCGAACAGCAGCTGCTTCTCATAGAAAATTTATGGCTATTCTAATAAAAGAAACATGTTATTAAACGAGAAAAATCATACGATGAGTTATCTCTCTAAGTATTAATCAATAAGACATGCCAATAATGAGTTGAAGCGTAAGAATAGATCGACTGCTAGTATATCTTCTTCAAGTTTATGTTTACATTTAACCTAATTTTTTTACCACTTTACCGAAGAAAGATATTTGTCATGTTGTTTTGAATTACTATTCAACAGAATTCTACCCATAAGTTGAGCGTGGAAAAGCAACAATTGTTGATAAGGAGTCAAAAGAATTATGAAAAATAATTCTGAAATCAATTATAGACTTTAGAATAGGTGCATGACAAAGCGTTTGTCTTGAAATTAAATATTCCAAATGACGCACACAGGTAAGACTACAGATGAAAAATATATTTTATTCGAAATATTGTCAAGTACAACGTTTGTTTCATAAACTTCTTAAAAAGGACCATTAGATTTTTTGTTGGTGAGCCAAATAAAATAAATGCTTGCTCACCGCTAATCTTCTTTGCTCCATTACAATAGTTAAACTAATTCACTCATAAACTATATAGATTTTTATGAAGCCTCATTAGAATCTTTTACAGAAGAAAGATATTATTCATAAGTAATCTCTCACGTTGATTTTTTATTCACATTTCACTTGAATGCTATATCAGTGTAGTTTTGTCCTTTTTTGACATTTTCAGAAATATTTAATTATCATTTTAAATTTATAATATTCTTGACTCGATAAACAGTTTATACAATATACGGTATATATAAAGCGAATAGTCACCAGATAGGTCTGTCAATTTCAATCTATTAACAAAATGGAATTGAATTATTCGACGCATTCGACTGATGTTGTAGCGTTTATGTCTAAATCAATTGTGGATAATATTAATCTTATTAAGGAAAGGTTTACCAACTATTTACCACTCATATTTCTCATATTTGGTTTGCTTGGCTTCATTGGAAATGTTTTCACCTATCTTCAGTCTGAACTTCGCTCCAGTAGTTGCTGTGTTTATTCACTTTGTGGTTCATTCGTCGACATAACGAATCTTATTGTTAATTTATTTCCATTATATCTTAGCAGCATATATGGAATCTATATTCCATGCAATGCAACACGCATAACGTGTAAACTGAATATTTTTCTTCTTGTCTTTATTCCTCATTTGTCAATCAATTTTTTGCTCATGGCTATCATTGATCGATTTGCTTCAACATGTAAACTTACATCAACAATACGTAAACTTACTACATTTAAACTAGTACCATGGCTGATATCAATTGTAGTGATTACAAGTTGTTGTGCTTCAATCTGCGGACCCATACTTTATGATCTTGTATCTGAAGGAGAGTGTGTATGTACACAATTAAAATTGAATAGCATATTTTACATAGCCATTAGTGGTCTGATGCAACCAACAATAATGTTAATCTTTGTCTTGTTGACCTATCAAAATGTACGTCAAAGTCAACAACGAGCTGTAAGTTCATCGATAATTTGTTTTTTTCATTAATGATCAAGAATATTATACTATTGACGGTTTAGGGTGGAATATCAGTAACACATCAAAGAAGTTTACAAAGTCAGTTTATTGTAATGACATGTGCTCAAGTTTTTGTAACAGGCTTCTTATCACTACAATGGATTACGATGTATACATACTTCGCATTTGTTAATATATATGATCTGACGTATGAGCAATCTGTAATTGTATATTTTGTCTTCGTTTTGACGAATTATTGCTATTATCTCAACAATGTGAAATCATTTTATATTTCAATTTTAACATCTCGTGTATTTCGGAAAATATTCATTAAAAATTTAATTAAGCTATTACCTCGTCGTACACGTCCACAGCTTCAAATGACACAAGTAATGCCATCGATGGCTACAGTTGCTAAAATCAGACAGCAAAATCCAACTAAAAGATGAAGTTTGGGAAAATTTCTTCGAAAGAAAAACCTGAACAACTTTTCTTTATTTTATTCGTAAATACTGTGTGTATTGTGATATTTCGATTGAGAGAATTCAACTTCGTAGTTTCATCCAACCAGTTCGTTTTTCTTTCGAGTTGTAAATTTCTAAATATATATAAATAGAGGTATTCCCCATTAATTGTTGTAAAGATTAGAACTATACTAGTTCATGTTATCCTTGCAGACGTTGTTGCTCAGAAGTTTGTCATTGTCTCAAAAATAAATATCGAAGAAAAGATCATTATTTTTCATGACATTGTCAATAGTTTGTTTATTTTTTGCTCTAGCAATTGTTGCTTTTCAACAATGCTACTATTTAAAAAGTTGAGGTAAGATCTTTGTGCCAGAAAAATGTCTTGTCCTACCGATCATCATGTCCACTTGAAAGAAATGTATGGTATTTTCGATTGAGTGACATCCAATTGCTTTGAACGTTCCATAAAATGTTGTTTAATCGATTTACTGGGATATCTCAAAACGATGCACATTGTCCTGTGAAATGTGAATGTGGTATTTGTTGCTTTTAAATAAATATTTATTTTTACTTTGCGAAGATGAACTTGAAAATTAATCTGAATGTATTTACTGGTAATGTCAAGATGACTATTTCAATACTTCTATCGTAGAGTCTGATAGGTTGACAAAATTTTGAAAATAACATTGAGTTACGTATTATTTTTGTAAAGGCTTTGCTTAAGGCAGTCGATTGAATATCTAACCAAGGAAAATTATAATTTTGAGACATGTATACGTATAGAAAATTGCAATTCACTATGATAACTGATGTTCAACATTATTCAGTGATGAGTTGATGGCAGTCTAGAATGTCTTCGTGAAATCGTTTCTCATGTAAGAAGTATTCTTTGCGAGGTGTGATTGTGAATAAATAGAACACTCACACCTTTTAAATGAATATTAGGATAAAATTTTATGCATTCTTTTGGCATAAAACTCATTATTATCATCTTCACCAAGTGTTGTTGATTTTTTATTGAAGTGACATTTTGATAATAGAGGTCATTATTGTGGAGGACCCTATGGAAAATATCGTATCTCAGGAACATTTAGTTGTCGAAGTTTCTAAGCCAAATGTTGTCCATGAAACCTACACCCAACAAACTGTTTAAAAACTTTCTACGAATTGCTCATAGTTCTAAGAATCTGTCTCGTAAAGAAGACAATAATGGGAAACAACAAGAAGAGAAGTTATCGAACAATAAAATTGTTCACCTGCATCGGATTGTAATTGAAACTTCTGCGACTCAAGCAAGACAAATTGGAAGTTAATAGGTGGTCTCAGAAATACATAGAAATATTCATTAGGATCCATAAGATTCTCTTTTTCTCATTGAAAACATATCATAATTCATTTTCTAGAAAAATACTACATAGATTTTCCCACAATTGATAAAAATATTCATTGACAGCTCTTCCACGAGAAAATTTAGTCTTTATTAGTCAGCAAGAAAGTAACAAGCTACAGCTGATTGGATTTTTAAGCAAAAGCAGAAAACGGTGAACAGAACAAAACATAAGTAATGTAATCCCATGGCAAAGAATATGCGATTAGAATAGATTAGATTAGATTTTCCCTCTGATTTTAACAGGTCTTAGTAAAGTAGATGAAGAAGAGTACAAAAAGCCATATAGCACTTGAAAAAACTTTCGTTAAATGATAGAGCCAAACGCAAACTAGATCTTGCTTCTTTTTCAAGTACAAATACATCATCTTTTAATACCAGGCAAGATTGAAGAAAAAATTCTTAGCCTCACACTTTTTCAATGATATCGTATTATACGATTTCGAAAGATCTTTGCATTAGAGTTCCTATAAGTTAGTAATCATTTCTTACAATACAAAAAGATCTTTCAAGAATATCATGACACATTAGGTGTGAGATTTCTGAGACGACGACTTTTCGTTTAATTTGATGTCTCATATTATTCTCTGATGATTGAAACCGAATGCTTGACTAGGAACAGTCTTGATACATAAAAAGAAAATACGTAATTCTGATACAAAAACTATAGGTTGATAGAAATGACTCAAACCATAACTGTACAGTAGGATATAATTATGGTCATAAGCGGCAGCTTCGAAGGTATCATATATAGTCGTGAGAAAACGTATATCAAGACTGTACATGAGTCTGTAATAATCAATGCGGGTCTTACAACCAGATTGTTTCAACATAGGACATTCCTTCTTCCGAGGCCCTAGAATATAAAAAGAAACAAATTCAGATATGACTTCGTTTAGTGAGGAAAATCATTCACAGTATGAGATTTTATTTTTGATGCTTTATTATTCCCTTTTACATATACTGAGAATATTAAATATGCACTTTACAAATAGTCTCTCTTCTTTTTTTCGAAAGGAAACAAATATGAAATAGATCGGATATTTATTGCGTTTTGTGATTTAGTGAAAAATCAAAGTTTTCAAATAATTTCAAACATGAACTACATCAAATATTTTTCTTCATTATTATTCTAATGTATCATTTTGCAATGGAAATGAGAACATTATAAAAGATTTGCTACACATTTTCATAAACGTTAAAAAGATCTCATAGAAGACGAAATAAGAAATCTACTTCAATCTAAAATACAGTTTGAATGGCATTTTATTTTTGTTCGAACAACCGAAATAAGAATTTATACAAAAGGTATTTTACATTTGTGCAAATGCATGCATTTTAACGATGAGTTTTTCACATATTGAAAATTAAAAGTCGTAATGTTTCATTTTTGAAATGAGTCAAGATTATTTTGACAGAGAACCGCATGGTTTTGAAGTACGAATGATTGCTGTTTATGCAAAGAAAAGAAAAGCAATCGTCGGAAATTTCTTTCTTTTTCTAGACTCATACACAACCGGAATATAATTTTAGAAATTAGATGTTCTTTTTAGCACAACTGTTCAATAAGCTCGATGCAGAACACACTGGACAGGTATTTATTTGTTGTTTTCTAATAGGAAGCCGAAATTGAAATCTCTTTATTTTGTTTCAGCGGAAATTTATGTTTGAGAAATGTACCTAAGTAATAAATTGGAATTTTTCTCTATTGCTAATTATTTTCGACATTCATATGCAGCGGGTAGTGGTAGAACAGCAGCAGAAAGTTAAAACAAGATTTGTAACAATCTTTTTTATTTCATCCGTGATTTATTTAGGCGCCGACGTTTTTTTGCTGCGGTCATTCAAAACGTTCTTTTTACTATTTTAATGGAGTTCACATGTCTTTTTCAGTAAATATTTGAATGTACTGAAGAGAATAAGTTGAATTATTATCTTGCGAGAAGCTTTCGAAGACTCATTTGATTATTATGAATAGGATGCAGATAAGGGTCTAAGTAAGAGAAAAAATACCCACTTTCACTTACAACAGGCTTATCACTTTTAATGTTTGAATTTTGATCAAATGCAACTATTGCTGTCAAAGTTCGTCGCCGAAATATATTTAAATGAAAGACTCAAAAGGTAGATAATACAGATAGAATGCGTATCTTTCAAAACTAGCTAACGAATCACACAATACAAACATAATAACGAAGTTTTACACGTAAAAGCAGCACATCCTCAGAGTCCTCAAAATTTTTATTGGCGAAGTTATTTTTCATCGTAGTAAGTAATCTAAGAAATTTCGAATTGAAAACAAACTGTTTGGACAATCGAACCTCTATTAGAAATGACTATGATTAATATGAAACCCAAGATGATCACTGAAGTAATTACTTAAATCAGTCGACTTGCTTATATATGAATAGAATTAAGCAAGTTGGTCAACTCATTTTTCTCACTGATACACACACACACACAAGCATAATTGACTTACTGATTCGTCTCGATTTCACGATATTGTCAAGATAACCTATGATCAACATGTGAATTCTTCATGTATGTTTTTGATGATGTTTTCTCACTGTATATAAAGGCATCCTAATATTCCCATTAGTTCACATACAGATTGACAACAGAGATATCATTGAGTTACTAACGAAAAGGTGAAATTCACATTATTCAGTCATAAGAAGTTTTATGTATTCTGATCATGACTGTAAGAAGCTTCGGAACTCATAATAATATGAGGTATTGAAGAAACGATCCTCAGATGATTCATCAGTATGTAATATAAAGGTAGAAAGAGTTACAGTGAGAGAGAAAAGGCAAATAAATACGTAGAATACCAGCATCGATGCTGTGCCATTGAAATACTTTTCGAATTTTGACTTATTTTAAGACTTCATTAATAATCCATTATTAGTATAGAATATCGATTGTCCGTCATTATTTATTATACTACCAAGACGAATAAAATGTTCCTAAAGATCCTGCTGGATAAGAATGATATAAGTTTGTTTTCAATCTTTTTCACTAAGTTCAAACTAAAGTCATTCAATTGATGAAAAATAATTGTGTGCGTCAATCATTGTAGTCAAAAGACTTGGAAAAAGTCACTCCTATTCAATAAAGATTTGTTTTGTGGAATCTTCCATAAACCGTCCATCGTTATAATTTTCATTATGAAAGATGAATGATACAGACACATATGTAAATAAATAATGTGAACTTTTGTTGTTTGAAAGTGTGAGCTGACACTGATGGCAGCATGAAAGATAAATCAAAGTAATACATTTGTGTTCAGTTCGTTTCAATTATATATTAGGTTTTACTTAAGTATTCTAAGTTACAAGATGTAACAAAACTGATTCAATGTGGGTCGAGATATTTGTTATCTGTAGTAATATGTTGTATTCATTTCGTGAAAGTCTTGATCAGAAACAATGAACAATAAAAATATTAATTCAATCGAAAGGTAAATATTACCTATGGATTGTGTAATTTAGAAAGATTAAGGAGTTATGATGTTTTGATAGACCCATATTAGCATTGTACTGTACATATCATTCATTTTTATTTTTCAGAAAAGCTATCTGCTTAAGAGTAAGGAACAAGAAAGATAGAAAATTACACATACATTCATCTGCCACAAGATTTCGATCACTTGAAAACAGCCCTTAGATACTGTCATCAAACTGACGCTGTATCGTTCTAATCAGTATGCACATAATTCTGATTGAAATGTATTCATTTTTAATTGAAAAATGTACGAGATTGTTTGTCTGTATGTGGGACACAATGGAGTTGATAATAATGACAGTACTAATCATCTTTATCCTATACACTGGAAATGGGAGAACATTTCTATTGTTGTGTTAGGATTAGAAATATGAAACAAAAGTTTGTAAAAATAATTGTACTGAGTGATAAGTAAAATGAAAGATAATTTGTTAATAAAAATAAAATAATAATTGAAGTATTAAGACAAGACGATTCAACAGGCTATAAATGTTGTTGAATTGAAGACTGTAATTGAAAGAGTGTTAGGAGACAGGTAAAAATTAATGAGTCGTTGTTCAACATAGTAATCATTCAGAGTTTCAAAAACTATCTATCAAACCAAGTTCTACTCTAAACTCTTATCTTCTTAGATACACTTTTGTAGTTTTCAGTACTGAAAATTTTAAAAATACAGGCGAGAACGCCTAAAAATGTAGAAATCATGAAGCATTTTAGGAGTGTTAGTGAAGATTTTCTCATCTTTTTACTTTTCTTCGTACATTGAATGAAGTTCATTACCGTTAATCGTTTCGTATGTTTGAATGATAACTATCATCGTATGTCACATAGATTTGAATGCTACTTTTATTGTCCGTTGTAAATCAAACTTTCTACATGGCCAATAGATTGTATGCTAACTAGCATAAAAGCGTCGTATATACCAGTTTGAGTGATTTACTATTGATATGTGCAGTCGTTCGAAAGAAGGTAAATAAGGAAGGCGGATTTTCTTTATTCGTCAAGCGTATTAGACAAATCTTTCGACAAAAGAAATCAACTAATGAGACAGACGATGTAATCGAAATCGAACTCAACAAATGTCTTATCTTTT
>OENT01002798.1:0-17602 GCA_900239685.1 Rotaria macrura
TTCAGCAAATTCGGAGAAAGTCATGCATATAGTGGTACGTTTCCCATGGATTTACCCACTCTCATTTAAAATCTTATGTATGATTGATTTTTCTAACAAACGCATCAGTAATCTAATTAGGATCACCATGAAGCCAGAGAGAGACAACTAAGAAAATAAAGAAGGCCATGTCAGGTAAACGGAATAGAATAAGAGATAATCAAATGTAGCCTAGAAAGTGATCAGTGTGAAGGAGGAGAAAGAAAATCGAGCAATAGTGAGGAAATAATTGGAAAAAATTCACCATTTTTCTGTTAAGGCTTCACATGTTAAACATATCATATACATATGAAAACTTTTAAAAGGTATCGCTCAGCTCATAGTATAGCTTTCCTTTTCTTAGGAAAAGAAAGTTCAAAATTTTACTTTCCTTTCGGAAAGGAAAGAGAAAGTGCCACCCATGTTCTCGATCCGAAAAAACGCACTTCAATATTATCGAATTCTGATAGCAGATTCGGATTCTCCGACCGCGATTTCATTTCGTCAACCTTTATAATATTCGCTTCTTTTCTCTGAAATTCCTTTTGCTGCTAGGTAATTGACGGAATCGATATTCCGTTACTCTGTTACTAAGTAACTTGTACTCCACCCGTACTCCACTCTACTCCAGCAGTACTCCAGTCGTACTCCAGTCGTATTCCAGTCGTACTCCACTCTACTCCATGTCGTACTCCACTGTACTCCAAAATTGTTTTTGGAGTATATGAAGTATCGCGTTTCCCCCTTAGACCCACCTCAGATAAACAGGTAGCAATGCTGAGTTCGTTGGTCTCAATTAAAACGTGATGGTATATTTTATTTCCATCAAGATACAACATGAGCTATCTGAATAGTAGCGCTCAGTTGAAAAAAGACGAGAATGATGATTATGCACAGTATTTGTTGCTCTGATCAACATTAGAGAAGAACGTAACGAGGATGACTTCATCCGTATCAAATAAAACGTAACAGTGTATCTTCTTATCATTAGGATACAACATGGGGCGATATAATCGGTGAACACAATAAAAAGCAGATACAAGATAATGACGTACAGTATATGTGCGTGTGACTGACATCAGTGAAGCACGTAGTGACGGTTACTTGGTTCGTATAAATAAAAGGTGAATGTATGTTTTATTTCATCAAGATACCAGATGAGGCGACTCAATAGTTGCGCGCAGTTAAAAACAAAGGAGAAAGATAATGATGTACAGTACTTGCTCCTGCTACGAACATCAGAGAAGAACGTAACGAAGGTGAGTTCATTCGTATCAAATAAAACTTAACCGTATATCTTCTTTGCACGAAGATGAGTTCATTCGTATCAAATAAAACTTAACCGTATATCTTCTTTGCACGAAGATGCACCATGAGGCGATTCAATCCTAGAGCATAATTAAAAAATAGATAAAAGATAGTGCCATACAGTGTATGAGCGTTCGACCAACTTCAGAGAAGCACGCAAAGACGGTTACTTCGTTCATATGGAATAAGAAGTGACGGTATGTTTTATTTCCAACAAGATGCAGCATGAGGCAATTCAAGCTTAACGCACATTAAAAAAAAAGGGGGAAAGATAATGATGTACATTATTTCCACTTAAGACGCACCGTAGACAAAGACGCAAAAACCGTGAGTCCGTTTGTCTTAAATAAAACGTGATGGTATATTTTGTTTCCATTAAGATACAGCGTGAGCGACTCAATAGTGTCACACATTAAAAACAACATGAAAGACAATGATGTAGAGTATTTCCACTTGCGACCCACCTCAGATAAACACGCAGCAATGCTGAGTTCGTTGGTCTCAATTAAAACGTGATGGTATATTTTATTTCCATCAAGATACAACATGAGCTATCTGAATAGTAGCGCTCAGTTGAAAAAAGACGAGAATGATGATTATGCACAGTATTTGTTGCTCTGATCAACATTAGAGAAGAACGTAACGAGGATGACTTCATCCGTATCAAATAAAACGTAACAGTGTATCTTCTTATCATTAGGATACAACATGGGGCGATATAATCGGTGAACACAATAAAAAGCAGATACAAGATAATGACGTACAGTATATGTGCGTGTGACTGACATCAGTGAAGCACGTAGTGACGGTTACTTGGTTCGTATAAATAAAAGGTGAATGTATGTTTTATTTCATCAAGATACCAGATGAGGCGACTCAATAGTTGCGCGCAGTTAAAAACAAAGGAGAAAGATAATGATGTACAGTATTTTTAGTTGCGAACCACCTCAGATAAACACACAACAACTTTGAGTTCGTTCGTCTCAGATGAAACGTGACAGTATATCCTATTTTCGTTACGATGCAACATGATCTGAATGCATAGTAGCGCTCAGCTGAAAACAGAGAATGATGATGATGTACAGTGTTTGCTCGTGCGACCAACATCTGAGAAGAACGTAGCAAAGGTGGGTTCCAGCATATCAAGTAAACCGTGAAAGTTCTTTCTGTTTTTATTGAGAAACAACATGAGTGCAGTGAATACTTGCGCTTATTTCCAGAAACTGTGAGAGAGATGATGATTTACAGTATTTAGTCTTATGACCCACATAAGACATACTAGTTAGAGTGGTGATTGTGGTCATACTAAGTGAGACGTAAACGTATTTTCTATTTTCATGGGATACTACATAAGGATCATTTCACCGGATGTCGCCAGGTCAATCCGGCGACCACGCTGAAATTGATTGAAGCTTTCAGGATTTGTAGAGAATTTTCCGCTGATCATTTTTGTAATAAACGGTTTCAAAATAAACTTTCTTTTCGTAAAGATACATGTAAAATACGTAAAGTGCACTTTTCATTTTTTCGAAAAATAAAAATCCATTTTTTTCGAAATAGCGATGCAAGTCCCAACTTTTTTACTCTGATTTCCAAACCAACCACATATTCAGATTCATCGTGCAAAACTGCATTAGAATCTGTAGGAATTAAAACAATTTTGATTTATTTTATACGTTGCACTAGGTTACTATGTAATGCACTATAGAGGTGCAGTGTTTGAAAAAATCGATCAGAAAGTCTGAATCAACGGAAATAGTGTGACTAGCAGTTTGATAGAGCGAAACTTGCTCTACAGCTTTTATTATTTAGTTTTCTTCCCGACTTTGATTTTGGAACGAACGAGCATGGAAACTGTTTTCGATGACAACTTCCCAGTTAATTTTCATGAATTTATCAGTAAAACCTAATTATTTTACTTTAATGAATGCATCCAAATTCCTTGCAATGTTCAGCAATTGTAGAACTCTTTACGCTGAGTATTTTGACATTAAATTATTGAATGTTCAACTCTATTTTCGTGAACATGTAAGTTAAATAATAGAACTATGCATTTTCCCCTGATGATTATTTTGCAAATAAAATGAACTTTTTTTCACACAAATGAAACTGATAACACTTTAGTATTTGCTTAAATCCTAAGTCTGATAATGTATTCAGATTGATCATGGAAAACTGCATTAGAATCTGTACGATTTGTATGAATTCTGAAGTACCCATCAAATATTATTTTGATCCTATGTAATATATATGTAATGGAGGATGAATAGAAAAGTAGAAAAGAATAGAGAATTAATTAAAACAAGAAATAATCTAAAATAAGGCATTAATCGATTCATTACAATGAAGTTAGCTCGAGAACGTTAGGTAATTAGCTTTCTGCATAATTCAGATACTTGAGAGAACAATTGTTTAAAATTTGTGAATGCGAGTATTTATAATGTAGAAACTGATGAGTGTTTAACATATTTCGTTGAAATATTTGTCGATTACTCGTTTTGTTAGATGAAGGTTCGAAGTCTTAAATAGCTAAATTTGTTTTTTCTATGATCATATTGAAAAAACATAATCAATTAGAAACATGAATCAATGTCCATCGGTGGTGTTTCGATTAGCAGTCCATCGAGAAGTAGGTGGAATTTTGAATATGTGAATGCTAGTACGAATAGATTATGAAGTTCAACGACATGAAATAGATCCGTGTATATCAGCATCAAACTGATGAATATCAAGAATTCCGGGAATTGAATCTAAAGAAAATTAATATTGTCACAATATGCTATCGTATTAAAATAACAGCTTTTGAAAAGCGTTGACTCCAACACAACTTTAAAAAGGTTTCGAATTCATTATTGACGAGATGAGCATCAAAAAAAATATTTGATGGGTACTTCAGAGTCGTACACAATGTACAAATTCTAATGGAGTTTCCCATGCTCAATCTTAATCCAGGCCCACAATCGGGGAGGGGGAGCAGAGGCTGGTACCCACTAGGCATGCAACGGTGACGGTGAATTCCTGATTCACCGTTTTACCGGTAACCACCTACCGATAATCGTTCCACGCGTCGTACCGGTTTATACCGGATAATACCCGTTAATACTGGCTAGCAACTGCTATATACCGGTTTATACCACGGATGTAACTGTGAAAATAACTGGCCAATGCCGTAACCGTTCTACCTCCTTTAAAAGACCCGATTTGGCTTATTTTAGTTTACACACGCGGCATTAGTCGAATACCTATTAGTATCTGTGTATCCGAGTAAGAACTGGTTACTGGTATGAACTGCACTGTAAAAATAAAAGCGTTGAATAATCAACCCTTGCCCTTGATTTTCTTTGTCATAAACTTTTAAAGAGTTTATGAGGACTTTATATACGCTTGAAGGGTTCATGATCCAAAGGGTTTCTCAGTATAAGGGTATTTCGATTGGCAAAGGATATATGATACTCTTTTAAGGTTTTTGTATATTATATTTTGGGGCAAACGGTTTATTATTAAACTGTTAGGGGTAGATTAATAAACGCATTTTCAACAAACGTTTGTTATTTAGCAATCAAGGGTAGATTGTTATTCGGTATTAATAAAGCGTCTCTTAGTATACAGATAAGGGTAGATGATTCGACTCTTTTCGAAAAAGGGTTAATTATAATACGGTAAAGGGTATATCACTGTACGATATAGCTATATGGTATATTATTCAACGATCCAGGGTATATCATTCTACTCTCTGGGAAGAAGCATCTATTATAAGACGATAGAAGGTATATTATTATACGGACAGCGGGTGGTCATACTACGCTTAAACGAAAAGGGTTTATTATAATACGTTAGAGGGTAGATTACTATTGGATGTTATTCAAAGGAGTAGATTAAGCTACGGATAAGGGTTGATCATACTACACTTTCACTATAAGGGTAGACTATGATACGATAGAGGGTAGATTATCACACGATGAAATTCAATGGGATATGCTAATCGACACTCAAGAGTAGATTGTTGTATGGTGTCAAAATAACTGTATATCATAGTACGTTAGCGGGTACATTACTATACGATGTTACCCAAAAAGGTATGCTATTCTACGGATGAGGGTTGATCATAGTGTGTTATCACAATAAGAGTTTACTAATATGATAGAGGGTATAGTATTTTAGGGATATGAGTTCCTTGTACTGCACTATCACTGGAAGGGTTTGTTATGGTACGGTGGATGTTAGATTGTTATACAGTATCATCCAAACGGGTATGTCATTCTACGAACCACGGTGTTTTGTACTCTGCTTGTATGGAAAGGTTTATTATTAATGACATAGGATAAGTCACTGAACACTATCATCAATGGCGTATGTAACTCTCTAGCTATGGACAGTCTAATACACGCTATACATTCAGCTGTTTATTAAGTGATCTTTTATTTGAGACAAATCGACTGAGCTTTGAAAATGTTCTATGAACTATATGCGTTGTAAGAGAATTTATGATCCAAAACGATTCATTGCTGTAGTAGTACATCAGAGCAAGAAAGTTGTACGATAGCTATTCATGACTGCTGCGTATTGTTAGAAAAGTTTAGCATTATATCCTTCATGGAAGTTCAGCCAGAATTTTTAACAACAGATTTTTACTGCCAAACCTTAGAAAAAATTGCAACTCCTCGCGACTTACAGAGAGTATAAAAATCTGAATTCATCGTCCTTGTGTCCAGAACTAATGTCTAACCGTCCTTCTAAACAGTTGTTAAACATTGATACATCTTTGATACAGTAAACATTGCATTATTTCCAGATGGATATGCATTTCCACCTTTCCTGAAATGCTTCACTGAAATGTACACGGTGAATTTCAACATTTGATTTCGATCATATCTTTTCAACCATTAGTTTTCACTAAATCTACTGCTAATGATTTGATGGATAAATATAATGGATTGCCAGTTAACATTAATGAAAAGCTTGTCTAAAGACATGAACAATATATTATCTTTTTCAAATTCGTTCAATTGACTGAACCTTTAATGATGACAAGGATGAGAATATCATATCCTTAAACAGCGTACTGTATCCAGAGTTTCTATTAACTAAACAGTAGGTCGCTCTATACAACAATCGAGTGAAATTGAGTAAATGTTCTACTAATATCTTACAAGCATACATACATTAACCGTACGACCCCACTGTCTCTTTAACATTGTTCCCTTCAGAATAGTTATCGACCGTCTGCAGCATGCTCCTGCATAGGTGTTCTTGCTAATTTCGATAAAACTATTTGGTACTGAGATAATTAATAAAAATGTTACTTGTATTGCGGAATTTTTTCATAACTAAACTTTTTTCTTTTTTCTTTAGATTAATCTGAACAGCAACTCAAACTATATGATGCACCATGCTGTCCCTTAATCAATTAGCTTCCAATCAGCACGAAATCTTGAGGGTACAAGTACGTACATCTTATTGAAAATAAACATCATTGGAAACATTTTTCAGATAATTATTTACTAAGGTCTGTCCCGTCTTCATTTAGAAAAGCAAGAGCAATTATTGTATAAAGTATATGATCGTGAAGAATTTTTCTCAAACAAATAGCTCCCACTCATTCCTTCATATTAAACAAATATATGTAAGTATTATCATCAATTTAATTTTCTGTCCTTTTACATCCAAAGCAACCTAATAGACAGTTTCTTTACATAATAGTTTACATGTCTGACATGAGCCTTTTCTCTTTTCTTTTGATGAACTTGAACACTCGGTTAAATTTTCTAACGAATTCGTTTCCGTTCATCTTCGGGCTTTTAGAAATTAAAAATTAACTGTAGTTAAGTTGTTCAATTCGTATTCCTTTTATGGTAAGGAATGATATGAGAATGATTCAATTAAAACTGTATGTACATTCTCATCATTAGTTGTTCCCTCTACTTAGATCATCGAAACTAACCAAGAAACTTTTGTTGGAGACATTTTTCTTCTCAACTATTAATTTCTATACTATCTTTTCTCCACATCAAGCAGATAAAAAAAAGTATTGTAAGTAACTTCAGTCTTACCTTCCGGATGTTAAGAAGACATGAAAAGCATTACGAATGTGCTCATGTATTTCTTCATGTTACATACTCTTTTCTTTTTCTGGATCAAGAAGAAACACTAAGTTTGATTGCATGCTTTTCTCTTAGTCTATTAGCTTTCTATTTGTTGTGCAATATAGAAGACAACAGTAGGTACCAAATCATTTTTAATAATCTCTGTAATATAATATGAAGTAAGGGAAAACTTCATATCTCAACAATAAATTATTAATTCTTTGTCAGATCAACAAGAATAACTATAAAGACCTTCGTGAGAAAACCCTTTTCTTCTTGAATTATTATCTACCCATTTCGAAACGCTGTGAACAGCAATATGCAAGTATCATTGATACTTGTTCTCTGTATTTTCTGCATTCGAAAATATTTTTTAAAATTTATTCATCATACTGTTTTTCATTAATACTATTTCCTTTTATATTTAGATCAACGAGTTCAATTGGCAAAACTTTCGTACTTAATCTCCATCTTTATTGATTAAAGTCCTTTCTCCATTTGATATTCAACGGATAATTACATAAGTGTTATGCTTTCTGTATGCATACAATGTATGCAGAAGAAAATTGATGGAAATAATTCTATTGGTATCAGTCAAACTTTTCTTGAAGCAAAAGTTTTCTTTTTCCTTTAGATGAAAAATAATACTCATTAAATCTTCGTCATTGATTTTTTTCGATTCACAAATTGGTTTCTACTGACTGTCTTTCATAAAAGTACATAAATATGATAAATAATTGCACTGCTGTCTTTTATTTTAAACAGGTACGGAAAAGTTTTTTCGGGTATCTAACCACTTATTCTTATTATTTATGTAGCTGCTTTTCAGGTAAACAAGAACAATTGCCAACGCTTTCATATTGTATTTTATGTTTTGATGACTTACTTTTCACTTTTCTGGATCTATTGAAACTATTGACATATGGGTATGATTCACTTTTCTCATCCTTAGTATGTCTAAAAAATATTTACAATATATTTCTCTCATGCCAATTTCAATATGTCGTCAATATCATTTCTTCTTTTTCAGGTAAACCAGAAAGACTACAGAATTTTTTTGTCTTCGCTACACTCTTTGTGATTATGCAAATCATATAAATTCATTTCTATATTACAGTGTGTTTAATTACTAATCGTCTTTTCATCTTCGTTTAAGCCTTCAAGAACGATTTCTAAAGTAATGATTGCGAACTTTTCTTCTCAACAATCTGTCCTTCAATATTCTCTCTCCAAAAACCCAATATCTTTTATGTTGGCTAAGGTCATGAAAAACTTTTTATATGATACATATATCGCAGAATTTTCTTATAAGTCTATTCTTGTTTTAGAGTGACCATAATAATCCACACAGAAACTTGAGTTGTTCGAATTTTTTTCTTTTGTTTATCAATTCAACTTCTGGTCATCTTTAAATGTGAAGCTGGATGATATAGAAGTATAAGTTATACTTTTAGTTTTAGTTCATCCTTTTGTACACTGGGAATATCTTTTATGTTTCTTATATGAATGCATTTTTATTACTAGTTTCTTTTGTTTGTTTAGGAACACAGTGAAGTCCATGGTGAAAGTCTTTAGCCATTTCTCTTTCCTGTTCAGGTTGTATTCAACTTCAGCTTCTCAATATAGTGTGACTTTTGATAGCTCATATTTTATGTTTTAGATAAGTAAAAACTAATTTTCAATTGGGTCGTAGATGATGCTCTTATCACTTCTTGTGTTTCACAAACATCATGTACCATTATATGTCATGACGGGTAAGTTTGATTTCTAAGAATAATTGACTTTTTTAATCTTGTGAAATTACATAAAAAATTAATTGTTTAAATGTGAAAATTATTGGTTTTTCTTTCCTGAATAGAGCCTGTGTTTATAAAGATGAACATTGAGAAATGGCGGCACCGAGATTTTCAAAGCTCTTTCTGAGCGAGTTGATTTTCTTTCTTATGCTCTTCCACGTAACACATACTAAAGCGAAGCTCCGATTATGAATGGTGCTCCTTTTTTCAGTTTTAAGGAGAAAAAACAGAGCAATTTGTATATGTACAGTATTTTTTCCATGAGAGTTGTGATCTAGCTAGATTCAGAAGAAGAGTTACCAAGATTTTAATAAGAGTTTTGTTGCTTAAGAGACCACTTCTAGCCCATACAATAGTCACGATTGAAATAAGTTAGTGATCTTCTGAATTCCAGCTTTTTTCCCATTTTATCGAGAAAACTCATTAAACAATGAATGCACGTATTAAAGCAGGATGATTTCTTTGTCTTTTGTGCCATATTTTCATGATACAAGAAATCGTTCATGGTATTTTCAATCTTTTCCTACTTTTCAATTGGGCACTGTTAGGCGATTACAGCGCACACAAAGCCTTCAAAAATGAAGACCCAGTTGTATTCAGAAGATTCAGACTTAATATTAGAAATTACTATTGAAGCTATGCACTATATTAGTCAATTATATTTACTCATACAGGATGCTTGATTTGAATGATGTTAAAGGATCTTCATGAGTTTCACGTTAATTACTATTACTTATTCTATTGTTTTTGTTTCTATTTAGATGCGGCTTGCTAACTTCTTCTATGAATCACTGCGGCTATACTTATTCAAGAGATCTTTGTCTCATATAGGTGAGTGTAATCTAACCTTTTTGAATCTTAGGTGCCTTTGTCACTCAGATTGATCAGTCAAGCAACTTTGTACAGCAATGTGAATTTAAAATAACTCCTCAACGTAAAGGCACTGCATTGAAACTATTAGTAATGTCATCAATATAAATGTTTTATTTTCATTGCTAATTATTGCTTTTTTGTTTAGATTTGAATAGGCAGCGTCTCCACAGCAAGTGAACGATGTTTTAAATGAAATCTGCTTGTTATCTTGAAATCAAACTCAACAACACGATTAACTACGAATAATACTTCAGGTTAGTGAAACTCTTGCGCAACACTGTAGACAAAGTTATAGTTAGGTCAGAAATAGGATCGTTGAGTTGCTATGACTGTAAAGACTGCTCTTTTAATAATATCGAAAGTTCAAAATTTTGTAAACGTTTGGATAAATATTAAAATATGGCGGAAGCACGTTGCAATAATTTTGTTGTCGTATTTTGTGAATTTTCTTGACCATTCATTACGCTTATTAAAAGTAGAGTATCTCATGAAACCATCATGATCATGTCTCGATCTTACAGAGAATCATATAGTTAATTTCGATGAAGCCTAGTCGAAATCCTACAAAATCTATTTGTGAGAGAAGTAGATATTTAGAGTCTTGGATAAATTGGTTTTAAACCAACAGTTATATTTCTCTTTCGAAGTTGCTTAGTTTCCTTGTGATTTAATTGTTCTCTCTATGAAACATCTGCTTCTAGTAACTAGATCGGAAGATTTTGTTGAGTCCACTATAGGTTCTTCGCTTCTTTTTGGCTTAATGAATCCTGATATATCAATAGAGTAATATGTCTCTTTTTTTAGTTTTTCTCATTTCTAAATGAGTTTGATTTAAATTTATCAGGTTTTCAAATGAGGACATGATTAGTTACAAAACGTCAAAAATATAGATAAGAGGAAACGCTTTTCTTTCAAATTTGAACAGGGCACACATTCTCTTATTCATTACTGTATTTATTCCTGATTAATGATGAACAGGATCTCTTTCGCTCAATTATCCATCAATCTCTGAAAACAACTCATGATACTTTTGGGTTACTATATTGTACATTATGTCACAGTTTAATAGCCTTAATTGAGATCAATCATCTGTCGTATATACCCTTTTATAAACCCTTGGGTCCGTTGAAGAGGTCGATCAACCCACTCATATACGTTTTCATAAACCTCTTAGACCATTCATGATTCTCATAAACGTTTTCAAGTCAGCTTTTTTAGGTTGAATTTTGGATATTGTATTTTCATAAACCCTTTTAAAGGGTTTATGAAAGCGCAAAGTATAGTCAACTAAAGGATATATGAACTTTATGAACCCATTCAAAAATCCTTAACTGACAGTTTTAGTAATTCATAAACCCTATGCTCATCCTTTTTTGAGGATTTATGAAAGGGTTTATGACACCTTAATAAACCCTTGAAAAGGGTTTGTTATACGTTGCACTTTCAGAAACCCTTTTTTCGGTTTTTATTCTACGGATTTTTTTTACAGTGAACTTGAATCTTTATAGCGAACACCAATAAATAGCATCGTCATGTTATGCGCTCTTAACTGCGCGGATTTTAATTAGAGTTTTCAAGGAGTATGGATCGCCTTCACGTTGCTGTTGTGGATGTACTTTCTTTGTTGATTCTTTCTTTAGATTGCAAGTTATCTATTGTCTCTTGTCATGTGAATACTGCTGTCTTATTACTGTTCATTTAGATTTCCGTTTGATATTATTATGTAGATATTACTTTGATTGGTAAATTTATAAGAAAAAGTATTACACAAAACCGCATGCCATCGAAAATAATGTTGTTGACGCGGAAATCGATATTGAAAACCACATCTGTATTTCCTCAGACGTTGGTCACTAGCTTTGCTCAGAACCTTAAAGCAGTATACGCTAATGAAACCCCTAATATTTAGCCGAGAGTCACGCGTCCCGCATGAGCATTACTTGATCTGAAGATAAGGACAAAATAACAATAACGCTTATTTGAATGCATAAGTGAAAGTAAGGACATAAGTAAGAAGTATGTTTGATAAAAAGAAGAACAGCAAATATGTGGATGGTCAGTGGTGTCTTTTCCGCAGTTTATCTAAAAATGTTACAATCATGACCTTTAATTTGTGCGTTTCCGTCGAAATATGCCTAGATTATTTCTTTTAGGTCTGAAATGTCAAGAGAGTGAGTTCGAAATAGTTTGTGTTCTCTTAGAACCATGAAATCTGGAGAGAAATCAAAACAAATGCCATGACTTCTTAAAATACTCTTTTGATTAATAATTATGAAAGAATATGGGATTAAATACAAGGTCTCTCTGGAAAGGATTTACGTTGGAACGTAAGAAAAGACCCAGAATGTTCTTTTTCAGAGAGGCGTTCAGAATAATCCCCCAATCAAGCGTTGCCAAGGTCAATACACGATTGATACCAATAGTAGATATGCATGTAACATATTCTTGAACAAGTCGGCTTCTACGAAAACAGAAATTATAAACTGGACGTTCTGAAGGGGGAAATAACCTTCGAAGCTAGAGAAACCTAGATACAATGAACGGGAGGGATGGAGGTGAAACAAATTTTACCTCGGCATCCTTTATAAATGAGAGCAAAGATTGAAAAATTTAACCTATATCCAAATGGTGCCTTTATCACCCGTTCCTACCACCTTGAAAGTCGAGTTACGCCCCTGTTTAGAGTCACAGCCACAGCTGTGACTGATATTTAAGTGGGGAGAGGGAATACTTTCTGCTAGTAGTTGACCAATTATGCACATGAAAAGTTCTTCCGACAAAGAAACTACTGAATTACATTAGTACCTAATGGCATAACACTAGGAAGGAAAAGACAATCTCAATCTCGAATTCCGATAGAATTCCGTTAGTTATATAAAAAAACGTATGCAATCCGAATGGAGTCTGATTGGATTCCGACCAGAACAGATCGAGTCCAATTATCGAAATAATTCTCCTTGGTACCATTTAACCAATAGCAAAGCTAGACTATCTGCTGCTCGACTTCAGTATGTCAAGCAGACAATTCGATACTGTTTTACAAAAGAATGAAAGAGATTAGGAATTGAAATGTTGAATAGAGACACTCCCTAAATGATTACGGACAGAAAAACTAGTACAATACTATGATTTACTGAAGTTTAATTTGTTTCTTCGATGAAATACGAGGAAACGTTGCTCCGGTTGAACCTTTAATATTGGTATTCATCAGACTGGTGACATGTTTTAGTTTTTCATGTCACTTGACGATTTTTCTTTATTTATTATCGCTCGATGTCAACATTGAAACTTTTTAATACTCCTGGATGCAGTGCTAGAGCTAATAACAAAATATAAATTATACGCTAAGAGTACTTAGGATTCGAAAGGTGTACAGAGAATACATTCGCGATAAGAATGATATCGCAAATATGCTCAGGAAACGCTGAATAAAGCAGAAATGCTGAATACAGGTGAGATAAAGAGACCATAAAAGCTATCGAGAGATTCGATTGGTTTTTGAACATTGAATATTCTTTTAATATTTTACTTTAACTTGCTTATGGGCAGATCCTTTCATCTATCTTCTTGCTCTGGTCTCCTTTGTTCAACAACATAAAATCCTTTCAGTAGAGGGTTAGTGACGGTAACGCCGCGCTACTTGTATGTTTGAGTTGTCGGGAATATCAAAATGACATGAGGTGATTATGAAACCCAAAATATCATGTCGAGCGCTTTTGTTCGGTGAGGGATTCTTGTAGAATCTGATTTTTTCTAATCGATTTTGATGTGGAAGAAGATTTTATTTCTCATCGATTCCAGCCAGTTCCGAAATGTATTCTAATAGGGTTCCGGCAAGTTCCCCGACATATTCTGTCAGAGTTCCAGTTGAATTTCGGTTATTTCCAGGGCCGGCGAATAGCCGTATCAATTAGGATTCCGATACGATGAGTTTCCAGCGGCGAATACTGCTTCTAATTTGCAAATTTTTTCCAGAAAGTCCCGCAGGAAAGATACCAGATCCTGCAGGAAAATGTCGCAAAAGGATTGGAAGGCGGCCGGAAACAATCCCGAACTGTAGGTCAGAACCGACGACCTGGGTTACAAAATCCTCGAAAACTCTTTTCTCCGTCTACGGTACCCACACCAGTAACAAAACAACTATTTGATTTATATTTCGGAAACGGAATCTTATTCCATCGTTGGTCGAAGTAGTGTTAAAATAATCCACGGCATAAAAACTACATTAATTTTCAATAACAAAATATTTATTGGTGAGATTATTACTGCTGGTTACTATTATGCTTCAGATGGACCGTGAGTGACATATTTGCACTTGATTTTTCTATAGGTAATTTTGCTCGCTGTCAATCAGAGGTGAATAAAATTCAACAAACATCACAGCTATTAGAAAGCAATAAGTCTCATTTACGGTGCTTTTTACATCATTTTTATGATCTTTTATTTCATAGATAATTAAATTTATTGACATTAATAGAGAAGATGAAAATCGGTCTTTCGATTTTGAATACAGCCAAGATAATATTTCTATAGAGAAAGATGAAGATGATGATCAAATTGAAGAAGAACCTTCTGATGAATTTCGTACGTGTCGCTGAGACATGAACATGGATGAGAAGAATTACAGAAAACGTTGCGTTCAAACATGCAAATGCTTTCATTCACAGATACGATATTCTCTTCTTTAATATACTTTTATAACTAATGCAGGTTATTTATAAATGGTAGTGTAAAATATAAAACTTAAGTAGACCACAGTCATTCATAATGATTCAGCCACTAATAAAACTGAATGTATTTTTTTAAATGTGTAGACGAATTGTAAGATTAAGTACTGTGTAAACAAGATACGGGCAAACAATAAAAACGTACTTATTCTCGCTCATAAAACAATGATTCTCAACGAGCCAAGCAACAAAAGGAAGGAAATTTTGAAGAAAGTATACATAGTTTCTTCATGTTGTTTTTCCTTCTTCTATTTACGTTGCCTTCATATCATTCATAATCCAGTATTTGATACATGAAATGCTCAAACAGCACCCTGCATAGTGTAAATAAAATAAGCGTCTAATAAACCGAACATTGTTTTTGAAAATGCATTTTTCTTCAAATAAGATATTTATTTAATAGCTTATGATTTTGACTTTCTAAAGTTGATCTATAGTATCAAAAGAAGACGATAATACAGAATTGCAAACAACAACTGAAAAGCAATATTTATCAACTAACGGTTAGAAAAAGTGCCACTACTTGACACAAATATTGCTCGGTTTTTTATATATTTCAGATAGTTCATTAAGATCGATTGAAAAAAAAAAGATTGATTTGAGCAAAAAATTGCTAAAATGAGCAATTGTGTTCGTCAGATTGCTTCGTCTACTTTGAAAACTATGAGTTAGTGTTTATTATTGATTTACTCTTAAATTGATTGTTATAGGGTTCACAAAATCTTGATTCTTATCGAGGTTCCAATGTTCAAGAAACATTTCCATCAGTAGTCTTCAGTGATCATAAAATTCTGTATACTTATATGTGTTGACAATCTATTTTTATTATCCTACAGGTCAAAACTTGATTGAGATTGTTGGAAGAAATTTTGGTGATTATGCTCTTGAGATGATGCGTGTATTTCACACTGACGATGAACTACGATCGTGTATTCTCCTTCCAAAAAAAAACACCTGGTCCGAGAACCACTCTACTCTGTTCTTTTTCTTCGTTCAAACTGTATGTAGAAAGTTGTTTCTCAGATTTAATTTTATCTTTCTTTTTTTCAGAAGCTATTCGACTGAAATATCAATTAGCTTATTATATGTACAACGGTTTTTATAAATATCATTTGGCACCGAAACTTGGAGATTTTCTAGTTGAGGAGCGTCGTCATGAAGCTACAAAAAAATGCTCGACAACAAATAAAATTTTTGCTTTCTCAAATAACAAATGATCAACCAACAACTATTTGAAGAAAAATATTCCACTGTACATTGCGAAGGGAAACTTTTCTAGTTGATATTTTTCTATCGTTGCTTCTGTGTCTATTTGATACAATTTTACATTTTCTATTCGTTTTATTATTGAACTTATTGCGTTGGTACACTGTTGAAACTTTTCATTTTCTCACATATGTTCATGTTTTTATGAAACCTCATATATGAAACTTTTTTTTATGTGTATTTAAACTATTTTTAATTAATAAATTATGCTTTAACAAGGATGAAAAAATAATTAGTTAGTACCAAAAAGCTAGTCATTTCTTAATAAATGAATAAAAAATGTCGTATACTATCGTGTACGATTGAAATAAGGTCTTTTACAAGCGTGATTATCTCGTATACGCTCTCTACGTAACTTCTTATTCCTCTGTATACGCCCATGGAGGAATACGACTGTAATACTGGACCTCGTAATACGCTCGAATACGTCCGTAATGTCCGACCTGGATGATCTGTATAAGGCAGATTTTCCAGAAAAGACTTTTCCACTTCGTCCAAAGTCTTGGTGGGTTTATCTAGATCAGTGATAAAATACAATTGAATCGATTTTCTTTGAACTTGAATTTGCTCGATATTTCTGTAGGAACCAAATGGAGGAAAGGCCATTGAATTCAATAGGATCGAACTATATTTTAAGATTGTTTGCAAAATGCTCAAATAGAATAGTTTGATCGAACGTTTCTTCGATATATAATGGAGAATATCGAAGAGAATTTTTAATCAATCCCATTGTTCACTCCTGATGTCTTAGCAAGATCCATTAGCTTCAAAAGACCGATGAAGATGTTTTTGAAATCATTATTTCCATTGATCCACCGACTCAAAGGGAAAAAATCGAGAATACAAGGATCTTGCAGATATAAATCTCGATCCAAATTGGTTGAGATCTTGCAGCGACGGCAAACTAAGAGGGAAAAGCGAGACTGCAAGAGTGCATACTTCACCAGTACTTCACTGTACTTCAGTCGTACTTCACCGTACTTCACTTGTACTTAATTCGTACTTGAAATTTTTTTTGAAGTAGATGAAGTCTAGCTTTTCCCCCATTTCGACAAACTCAGTTGTCTGTCACAACTGAATCGTAGACAGGAGCCGGTTCATAAGAACACAAGTAATATTTATCGAAGATCTCAGCTTCCATTTCATCTGATAATGGAGTTGTTGGATTGTACGAATCTCAATAACGCCAATAGAGTTTCCCTAGAAATTTGTCATTGTTGCGTAGTATAGCATTCGTCTTCAACTCGGGCAATGGATACATAAAACTCAGTTGCTTACTGGGTGGATGTGGGTGTGATGATAACATCTTTACTCACCCACACCCAGGCACAGAACAAGACCCAAACTAGCCCACAGATCTCTAACCATCATTATCAAGATAGTTCACACATACGTCCTTCATACTCGCTTCACACGTTAGAAAACATTATAAAACAACCCATGTAACCATTTTTCGATTTTCGACGCGTCTCAGAGCGTTCCGGATTAATATCACTGAACGCGTCAGGATTCGTCCAAAATGCAACATTTT
>OENT01002799.1:0-17592 GCA_900239685.1 Rotaria macrura
TCCAGCCTGGCAGGCGACCAGGCGCCTGCAGGCCGGCCTGGCCTGTTGGCAGCTCTGATTCGTATTTACTGGGTTATAAAATCCATACTAAACAATATACTAAAGGAATATCATTTAGTAAAAAGAAAATTGATAATTCTTATTAAAATTCCATCTCAACATATACATGTAATCATAAATTTTATATTTGAATGATTTTTATGGCACAAGAGTTTGCAAACATGATTGTGATGAATCATTACCATATGATACTTTATTAAATAACATTCTTCAATGTCAACGTCTTAAATATTTGATAGAAAACAATCATGAAATCATATTTATAAATAATATTTTTCGTTTAATTGAGTAAATATTTTATTTTCTTCAACTTGACAATAGTTACTCGTTTTTATTGTATCTGATTGAAACATCGGACTTGAGAAGATGATAAAACTATTAGAAATATTTCATCGTATCTACATCCCATTTACACAAATGTATAAGTCTACTGTATTGGACTTCGGTGAGATTTTTCTTGTGATCTTAGCATTCTACACAAATGAATCATCGAATATAATTGAAATCATTTAGTAAGAAGAACCAAATCTAATTTTTATTGATGGACATCATCGATACATGAAATATAAATGTTATATAGGCATTGATTTTAATCGAAATATAGTAGCTTGATTTTGGATTCGTTCTGCTTTCTCATACTTCTAATTCTCACATTTAGTTTTGATGATAAATTTGATCTTCGTCTGAAACACGGAGAAGGGCTAAATTGAATACTAGATTCATTTAATTTAATGTTATTCCGATAATTTAAATTAGGGGAAAATTCATTTCATCATGATTCTTTTTCTCACCTTTCATAAATATTATGAATGTTTCTATCCTATGACAGAATTTCAACACTTTGCCATAGTTGCAGTTTTATACTACATATCTATTTGACATCACATGTTCCAATGTCTGAATACCTCGCATGATCAAGCCCTAAGAGAAATGCCATCAAAAGCATTTTTCATTCTTTTCTTTATGAGACTCACTATGTGGGATCTGCCAGAAATCTACACATTTTTATTTTTTACAATGAGATAGATTCAAAACCCATTTGTTTTAAGTTCATTTTACGATGAGTCGGCCGTGCCATTCAGGATACAATCGCCATTTTTCTGTGCAAAATCTGATTCTGGGTAACGATACAAAAAAAATGCAAAATACTTTTTTCCTATTCCGAGAATTTTCTTTTCTGAAGTGCAATTATCAAGTTTTCAACTTAAACATGGATTTTGGCAATGTAGTCCTATGTTCGTCTTAGATTTTGTTAATAAAACGACAAGCTGTATGGAAATTATTTGCAGAATCAAATAGATCTGATATATAATTTTCTAAACGCCGATTCTTTTTGAACAGACGTTAGAAGAGTCTAATTAACAATAAAAAAATCATCAACATTATATCATCCGATGGATGATATTTGAATGTCACTTTAGAACACTGTCTCAATCATTGGGATTAATGCGAACGTTAGCAACGTGACAGTGTGGTGAAGACTAATTCAAACTGATAGATAGATTAGCTATGGGTCTGTGATGTTCATTTTAGAGAATGATAGAGATGGGAATCACTTCTCAAACTTGTAGAAATTTCATTTTCTCGTAGTAGAACCGAACGGATTTTTCTGGAAGTTTCTCGAACAAATACGCAGGGATCGATAATCTTCTATTGATGACTGATATTCTTTCTGAATATAAAATGATTCGGAGCAAAACTACTGTAGAATTTAGTGAAAAGGAATAAAAAGTGACATAAATACATCGGACATTATCTCAGGTTATGATTCTTTCTCTTTCATCAAAGAGTGATTTGAGATGCTCCTTTCTCAACGATGAATGGACATAACTTAATCCTCAAATCGAATTGGAGAAATGGGAATCTATAAGAAATGTTAGTATCCATCTAAAAGACACTTCCTATCATTACCATTTAGTAAGTACATTTTTGATCAATCGACAAAACTTAATGAAAACTATCACACTATAAGACAAAGAAAAGATTTTGTTGGTAAGATATTGATATGAGGAATTAGGAGAAAAATTCTTCAATTTCGATGTAAAAATATAGTATTCAATCAATTAAAAACAAGTTGAAAATCATAAAATAAGCCAAGTTTCATCATACGAGAAAAGGTAAAAATGTGAAGAATTGAAAATCCTTTTTATACAACTTATTTCAAAATAGTGACTGTAGAAACAAATGTTTAAACTTCATTTTATCGAAAAAGAAATGCTAAATAATGTTATAAGTAGTTTAGTCTGTTGAGTTCGAATGTTTAACTTAGATGTGGTGTCCCATTGGACTCAATCTGATATTATTATGAATAGAGGAGTTTTTGCCTTTGTTAAAGCATAATAACTTTTCTTGAAATCGTATTTCAACATTGTCCAATCTTGACAGCTGTTCTATGTATTAAAATTCATTATTGTACGGAAGATCGCTCTGCTAGTGATTGTCTCTGTTCGTTAGTTTTAAACAGATCACAGAGGGAATTGCCGTTCATATGACTACGAAGTTAGATATCTTTTCATTCGTCATTACAGTCGATTTTTGTGTAGGCCTTGTTGCAATCGGATAGAAACCAATTCGTATTGTATTTTTAAGTAACTGTCACTGATTTTTAGAAGAATTCTGTCACAAATATTTGTTCTCGTTCTACCCTTTTGAGAACGGGTATATTAAAGAACAATACGTACCTGTACCCATTTATTTCTAGAACATCTAAGTCTTGACTCTTCGGAGGAAGAGAAATAATCCAGAACCAATTTCTGATTGTTCATTCTAACTTTTCTTGTACAAAACTTGTGATGCAATCATTGTCTACTATCGTTTATTGATGCCAAGTCAACTGGTTCATAATAAATGAACAATTCTTGATTTTATAAAGTTATCAGATACCTTGAACAAATGATTGTTCTAAATTTTTATTGACCAGTTTCTATCAAACAAATATAATTAAAAAGTGAAGAAAACTTTGTTCGTCAACGAAAATTTCAATGGCATTCTTCTTTGAGTACTTTGAACTGACTCAAATGTGGAATCTACAGCATTCAATATTCTTTGATGAACGGTAATTTGACAAGTGTATGAATCGGATAAACAATTTCATATTGAGCATTTTCAAATTTATTCTCAATTGATGAAAATCGTTAACTGAATTATCATCCAAGCAAATGAGTTTTGCAACTCAAACGTTTCTAATCAACGAAAAAATCGAGCTTATTTTCCAAGTGAAAATTCTCCATTAAAAAATACATGCCTTATATAAGAAATTAGGATATTAGCTCGTTGATTAATCTCTGAATGAATGAATATTGTTGTTTTCTTTTGAAATTCAATAGATATTCATAATTTTCTAGTTCAAGTCTTTACGCAAGACGAGAACTCGTAAACAATCTTTCACTATCTCTACACGATGCATCGCTGATGACCGATATCGAAATCTTCGATTAAAACACTTTAAAATCCCAACACATTATACAGTGTGCCAAAACTGGATTCGGTTTTTCCACGATGTTCCAGCAAATGTAGTATGTGAACGAGTGAAAACTTTTAGATAGTTAATGAGCTGGTTTATTTACTTACTTGATTCTTCACTTTTAAAGCATCAGTCAAATGTTGCATCCCATATTAGTCCATTCGATTTCTTTTGAGTTGTAGGTTCGTATTTTTTTTTGAATTCAAAGGGGAGAAAAGTCAGAAGTCATTTTAGGAAGGATTTAAATTCTTTCAGTGTAGATAATCTTGCTCCAGAAAAATAATAAGCCCAACAAGCAACTGGCAATAATTAACTTCCAAAATCCCACCGTAGTAGTTGGTAGCTGAAGAAAGTCATTCGAAAGTCATTTTTAGGTCATTAATGGAAATTTGATTGAACTTTCAATGCACGAAAAATATCTATTGTTTTCTATTGTCAACAACTGTGATAAATCAAACAATATCGAATAACTGATTAAACGTCGGAAACGTCACGTATCGTTCCGCATAAATCTTTCTCATTAAGACAACGTCAGATCACTGCAAAAAAAAACGTGCTCAAGAAAATCTCCATTCTCAAATTGAAGCAAAACCAGTTCAAATAGATAGAGAGAGAAAAGATTGTATGTTTTCTAATAGTCATTTGACAACGGTGTGTTTTTTTGCTTCAAAGCAATTAAAAAATGATTTCACTGTCGTCCGATTGTTATAAAAAATAATCTTACATAAAAGAGACCTAGTCTTTACATGTGCATTATTTCAAGATTTTCAGGTACTTTCTAAATCGTTTAAAAACAGTCAAGCCTACTCATTTGATTACACTTTTCATATTTTTTATAATTTGAAAAGTCAGAAAATCCATGCATAGAAATAGTAGAAAATTCGATTATTCACTCAATAAACTATTTTTCATTAAATAACAGCCATTCTTCTCGTAAATACAAGTACAAGTTGATAGAAAAGAAAATCATCGCTTGATGCAACTTTGACAAAACTATTTACATGCTTAGAATTCAAAAGTTATGTGAAATCAAAAAGAACTATTCTTAACATCCAACAAAATAAGAGAAAGAGCTTCGTTTTAACTATTCGCACAAGAATAATTTGTAGAACTTTTCTGTCAATGATTTATAAAAATACTATCATAATGGATGTTTATTTGGTTTCACATCATTTAACGTTATAAAGAATAAAAACTTTATTAAAGAGATCATGATTAGTCCTTAAAGCATGATTTTGTCTCCAATGTTTCTCTCCACGCAAGCAAAGTTTACTTTTATCCATTGGATTTGCATTGGGATGAAGTAAGTATGGGTGTAGCTGTGCACAGGGTCTTTTCATCCTCGCCCATACGAATACATAGTGGAAAATATATCGATAAGTCAGAATTTGATTCTAAATATCTTTGTCCTTAAATTTAGTATTACCTTAAAACTGATGAGTTCTGTCAATACTAATCTGCATATGTTGTAGTCCTGTACTTATACGCTTCTCAAATGTTCAAATATTCTTCATTACTGTTAATTGTTTATGAATTTTTTACCTATCTTATTTCCATGGATACTTGTAATAACTGGTGTAGGGGTGGCATTTTCACTTTTCTGTCGGGAAGGAAAGCTTTTTAACATTCAAGTTTTCTTTAGAAGAAAGCGAATTCGAATACTTTCTTTACCGTTTTTCATATTTTGGGGAAGAAAATGATGCAACTGATGCTGCTCAATTCAGAAAATACTTTAAAAGACTCAAAAGGAAAGTTTAACTTTCCCTAGAAAGGAAAGGAAAAGTGCCACCCCTAAACTGGTGTAAATCTTGATGAAGTCTTTTAATCATACACAAAAACCTTCATAGTCTAAGTCTAAGGAGGTATAATTCGTATTTGAATCGAAAGATGTTTATCTTTTGTATTGTTACAATAGATGCTTTAAGCACAGTTAGTTATAATTTTATGGTATCGATTGACAAATGGCTATCACTTCGATATTTCAATATTCCATTTTAATTTATTGTTTTAACCCAGATAAAATCTTATGAGCTTAGTATTGAATGATTGTGTTTGAGTCAAATAGATTGGACATTACCTAACTACCATGAGAAATGTTGAGCAGTTCAAGATATTTTTTAGAAAAAAGAACAAACTGCCTCGAATTCATATGCGTACATGATCGATCCTTTTATTTGATATTCCCTAACTCATTTACAAGTTTATAAACCATACCTTCTGAATGTTTTTCTAGTTTAAGCTGACATGGGAATATTATCAGTTACTCATTGATAGATGATTTCAGATAAGAATATTTCATCATTAAAAAGCATACTCTGCAAAGTCGTATTCAGCATGTTCTCTTCGTAATTTATTCAAATAACTGCATCATCGTGAATTCAACCTCTTTTCTTTAGATCATATATAAAATGAAATTTGTACATTGTTTGATATGACTTTCGTGATTAAAAATTTCATGAATTGTGATGAGTAGAGATTGAAATATTGCACAATTACAATCAGGTTCTACACAATCTCGATGAAGCAAACTTTTCATATGATGTCTTGGATTGCGGTAGTTCCGGCTCAGAGAACTGAAATGCTAGCAGATCTCCAATTCATTTTGAAAAAAACTGGAATTGGTTCCGCAGTAACCAATTCTCGAATAAGAGCCAGCTCATATAGCCGAGAATTCCCACAGGCTTATAATGATGTCAAAAAACTCTCAACTGAACTGTTAAGTACTTTATTCTGTACTATCGGGAATTTTTCTTCAATTAAGTATTATTCGATTTCCAAGCACATATTTGTAAAGTATTCTACTATGAAAAACTTCTAACAATATTCCGAAGCCCAAAAAATAGCCATTGATCTTTTTGAAAATAGAATACTGCTTGTCAAAACTTTTATGTGAAATTTTGACGTAAAATAAATATTGATGTAAGACAAATCACATCGATGGATAACTTAGTTTGTACGTTCGCGTAGCACCTCAGTCATATGTTTAACCCGTTGTCACTGATTTCATTACTGGAGAAGCTCAATTGGATGATTGTCTGAATTAAGAAGTGAACATAATAATTGAAGCTGAATATCAACATCCTATTCTTGTCTTTCATCATTTCATAAAAAAGTAATAGATGTTTATCTATAAAATTGCTTAATTCGTGGTTGGAAAATGTTTTTTTTTCTGAAACATATTCAGTACATAGAAAAATCAGTTGGAATGCAGTCAAATATGAAGTAGAAGGCATTCCACAGGACGTGTATCATTGGAAAAAGTATTTTTCACTCGTGAATTCTACCACAACTTTTAGCAGCAATTTGCAGCATTATTTGTGGTATTAAGACGATTCGATTTCATGAATTCGTCCGCACAGGGATGCAATCCTATAAACAATATTTTTTCTGATTGCAAATTTGGCGCAATCCACTGCATACTGACTTTTGTTTTCGATCAGTACTCTCATGTTTAGGACAAAGTAATTTTTAGCCTCATTCCGATTTTATTTCATTGTTTCTTGATGTTTTATATAAATTAGGCTAGAAAAGATATTGTGAAGCGACATAGAATCACACATTATTGACCAGACATCATTGGAACATCTTTACAACCGATACGTTGCAAAGGATTTAGTTGTCGATTTTCTCGTCATAACACATCGCTGAAGAAAACACAATTTTAGACAATATCCAATTGAATACCCTAAATTCATACTACATTCATAGCGGGTGAAATGATTGAAAATTCGAGAGCTTTTCGCCATATGATTTTTCGGATGCATTCTTTCGTGAAATACTAAACGCAAAAAAATGATCGATAAATCTTAGATTTCTATTTTCTAGTGTTTGCAAGTCCTATCTTAGAGGGTGTGATGAGGGAAGGACAAAAAAAGTTCTTGTGTCGGTGATTGTAGGGTCTACACGCTCACATTAACATAAAAGGGCAACTTGATATATGCACTAATAGTAAAAAGCAGGATCCAACTTATACCAATACTCTCATTCCACTCACACGGACACCACACAATCGTATTGGCACCCTTCGACAATCATGACCACACCCACTCATTTTCAAATACACGCCCATCTCGATTTTCAGTCTGTATCTAAGCGAGTTCCGATATTGTTACAGTTTCATCTATGACGAACTTGAGAAAAATATCCATATGAGATTCGCTAAATATTTTATTTGATATTTTACAAAATATACACAATTTATGTCAATTGACAGTAATTGAAACATGCCGCTATACCGAGTTGAATGAACATCGATAAGAACATCTATCAAAACAGCAAATGTTTCATCTAAAGATGCAAATTACAATCAATTACGATGAGAGCATCCAAGAAAAATTTCATCAACTGATGAGTTCAGTTCAAACTTCGCTCTGGCTTACTGAACATCGATGGTTTATTCAATGCAATTGAATTTCATGCAATCGATATAGCATGATTAAAATTTACACATTACTTCAAACATTCCCTTACTTTGTCGTCTTTGACAACTTTCTATCAAAATCAAATTGTCTTCAAGAAACTGATCATTGGCGTTACAACCGAGAACGTTCTATTTCTTATTGTAATGACGCTATATACAGAGATCGCCGGCTTTGCCATAATTGCGATTTTTAAATCTTAAGCATCTTTCCATCATTGTTCATTCGAACGATTAATTGATCTCACTTGATATGTCATGAATTGGTAATGATTATAATGATGAATCACTTCGTCTCTATTCATCAATAATTAAATATTGGCTGATTACGAAGTGCCTCTTGTCAGTCATAGGAGTTCATCTGTTCGGCGACTTTTCAACGATGCTTTCCATATCAAAGGGAAAAGTTGTTTAGTACAGAAGAATATTCGGAATTTTTCCCTTCACTAAGAGCAACACCATATGAAACCCTTCTCACTCAGGATTAATATCGAATGATAACCTTTCATTGTAAAATATACGAAACCTTTAAATCATCTACGGAACTATGAATCGTGGAGTGCCAAACCTACGGAATTCGAAACGAGTTTTAGCGAAGAATCACGAAATCGAAAAACGTTTTGAAGATAAACACCGAAACTATTTTCATTCCCCTGCCCTTAAAATCGTTCGGCATATGAATGAAGAACTTATAAGTCTCAGTAATAAACCGATTTATTTTAGATTGTGTAATAATGATTTTAAGCCTTATAGCCAGATTATCTGAACATAGGATATTCTCACTTTATAGGCCGTAGAATATTTTAAAAAATCTGGATACGATTTCTTTTATTGAAGTAATTCTTTGGTAGTATGACGTTTTATTTTTGATTTCTTTCATATTTAATGTTATAACGTCAAATAAAATCAATTTATTAATTTAAAAGCTCATAAAGAAATTCTTATTGCGGCGGAAGAATTATTTTTCATTAGTTTTATTATTAATTTTCGCATGTACTGAGAATATGAAACACTCACTTTACAAATATCCCGATGTAGTTTTTATTCATTGTGCTTTATCAAAAGTTTCCACTATTTTGCAGATATTTGAAAGGAAACAAAAGTACAGTAGATCGACTATTCATTCCGATTTGTAATTAAATGTGTTGAGGAAGGTCATTGGTTAATGATTAATTATGTTTCTCTTCCTGTTATTGTGGTTGTTAATTAGTTTTTCTTAATTCACTTATTAACAATTAATTTATGTTTAACAAGACGTTTCGGAGATGTTTACCTCCTTCATTAGTTGGTTGTTATTTCTTGTTTTTATCCGACTATTTTCTTTTTCTTTTTCTTTAATAATGGAACGGAATGAGAAGACGGTAATACTGGTCGATACAACTTATGTGTTTTGATCGTTCGTTCCACTATTAAAGAAAAAGAAAAAGAAAATAGTCGGATACGAACAGGAAATAACAACCAACTAATGAAGGAGATAAACATCTCCGAAACTTCTTGCTAAACATAAATTAATTGTTAATAAGTGAATTAAGAAAAACTAATTAACAACCACAATAACAGGAAGAGAAACATAGATAATCATTAATTCCGACTTGCGATTAACCAAAAATCAAAATTTTCAAATATTTTCCTTCGTTATTATTCTATAACGTATCATTTCATATTGAAACTGAAGATACAACAGAAAGTTTGCTTCGCACTTTCATCAGCTTTTGAAAAATTGAATAGAGGACCAATAAAGAAATCTTCTTCGATGTAAAATGCACTATATTTGTATTGAATTTTGTTAGAACGACGAAAATAAAGATTTAGATACAAGGTAATTTAGGTTTGTACAAATGTATGCATTTTCATGTTGACTTTTTCAAATGTTGAAAAATGATATTTTTAATTCGGTTCATAATAGCCCAGGTCGAACTCACCCCATCGGATCCGGTGGGAATTTGTCGTAATCCTTGGTATTGGATTCCGACAGGAAGTTGTCGGATGTTGGAAAGTGGTGGATTTTCAGGGTTCCGACAGGATCCTGGCCATTCCGACACTTTCCGACATCCGACAACTTCCTGTCGGAATCTAATACCAAGGATTCCGACTACTTCCGAGGAATTTCCATCGGATCCGATAAAATCCGATAATTTTCCGCTAGGATCCAACAGGATCCGACTGTCGGATTGTTCGTCCTGGGAGGCATACATATTAAAGATGGATATTTTATGTATCAATATCACAGCCCATAGTCAGCGTTGTAAGTTATCGGGTAAATGTGCCCCAATAGGAAATACAAATCAGCTGTTGTGAATCTTTGAACAATCTCTAACATCTACAATCATATTGAAGTTGGCTCGAGTAAAATAAAACTGTTTTTTTAAACTTTACGTCATTACTTAACATCCATTGTTACTTTGAATGTTTCGCTGTTGCTATGTGTATTCCTTCACCGTAGAGTATGAATTTGAAAATAATATTAAAGAAAACGAAAAGAAAGAGGCAAGACAAACAGAAACTTAGAAAACAGTGTTGCTATACTGTAAAGGAAAAGAAAAAAGTCTTTCAAAACAGGCAAACAAGCAGCGACGGTCGAAAACAATTTAAAACTCAACAACAGAGTATTATTGCAAATACTCGGAAGTACGGTGAGTAAAGAGTTCGGAAGCTTCCAAGTACTAGAAAAACTAGTTAACAGGTTGTATGATTACTGTCAAGATGCTACGAGTATTGATAATGCTTGAAACCGATATGACACACTCAAGAAAAACAGTGTGTTGCACTAGCGAACGTTTTTGAAAGTTTTGAGGTGTTGTGCAATGTCGGATAGTGCTTCCAACGAATAGACGGACAGAAACTTTATTACGAAACAATTCCTTCGCCTGAAGGGAAGGCCAAATGACTGTAATGAGTTTGTATAATTGTGTATATGTTGACAGTTAAGTGTTAAGTCACTATAACCCAATTAACTAGTTACGAACCGCTCACCCAATTTTTACCGAAGGTGATCAGGTATTTCGAAATTTTAAGTTTTAGTTATTTCTAAGACAAACAAAGAGGTTTTTACCAAAAACTAATATTAAAATTGTTGAACCTTCGACGTTATTCAAACTAAATTAACTTTCTAGAAAATCTTGAGAACTATTTTCCGGAGGATGGAAAAAACGTGAAAATATTTTTTGTATTAAAAAGGTTCTGAATCGAGTCTGGTATATATTGTAATCGGAGGGTCATCGAATGCTTATGAGCGTGATTCATGCTCGACATCTTTTTGTGTTCGAACGCGTTGCAACCGAAACCGCGTCTAGGCGCAAGAAATGTTTCACAGTAGACGCGATTCCAAAAGAAAACGCGTCAACATGCGTTTCCAGTCCAAGTCCACCCACGTTCAGACGCAGATCGTGCAAAATCGTGTTCAGACGCATTTTTTATTTACTTTTCAGCGCGTGTGAATGCGTTTCACTGAAAGAACGCATTTAAACGCACGATTTCTGCGTTTTGTGTTTACATGGGTGGTTCTATAGTGTTCCTATCTGTTTAGGGAGCATTGACAAGCATGATTTTATTAACTTAAATCGATGAATCTATCGATATATGTCTATTGTCGGGTGAATTTATTTTGTGTTTTTCATTGAATCCACATTTGTTTAACCATTCCATTAGTCTCAACTTCTATGCTATTATCTATTTGTTAAAGGGATTGCTTGCTTTTCGCTTCTCTCTCACTCTATCATCCGACTTCAAGTATGGAGCAGATGATAAGTAAACAAGGCCATAACGTGTTGCTGCCAAATTGATCAGTTCATATATCAACACAAAATTCGAATAGCAGTAGAATTTGAGTGTGAATAAGAGCAACGGTGGAAAAACTTCTTTTCGGAAGCGAAACACATAATTGAATGTTTGAGGTTACAAGTTAAAGATCATAACTTGATGATAAAGAATAAAATCATATTCCCATAGTGTGATCGTAACCAAAGAAAGCACACAGCTACGTCTCTCTTCCCACGTCGAGGAGAACGGATTGAAAACGTGTTCTAAACGATTAGATCGAAACGTGTTCGTAATTAACGAACGCATTCGACAACGTTGCAAACACATTTTTCATCCATTCTCCACGCGTTCTCTGTGCACTTGCTCGCTGATCGACTGCGTGCGATGTTCGTTTAAAACTGATTTTTCATCCGTCAAATGTCAATAAAACTCGAAACGTGTAAAGGTATCTTCGATTTCTATTAATCAGTATTATTTAAAAATAAAAATTACTACACGCTTTACAAAAAAATACGAAATAAATATACAAATGGCTTAGTTCATAATCGAAAAAATGAAAATTACATTTCACACAAAAATTGTTTAAAAAACATACAAAGTTTGAAAACAAAGAAAATAGAAAACGTTGAAAGTGAAAAATAATGCCATTAATCGTTGGATTTTGTTCACAATTCATTGATCTAAAGCAAAAATTCGTAAAAACATGGTCTTATTGTTCGATGGATAAAGCTTAAGCTATTATCTAAAAACTAAAAATAGAAGTTAGATCAACACCTACTAATAGAATCATGAGTGAAAGTTTTTTTTCTAGGATATTTTGAGAACTGAACTGCAGAGACATCATTAACTGTATACATAGATGATGTCACCATTGTATGATTCTTTTAAGTGATGACTTCTACTAGGATGACGAGAACAGTACGAACGCGTTCTAAACTACCAAACCGTAACGAACGGGTTGCGACTCCGTTCTGAAAGCATTTACGCTTGTTCGTACGTTCGGAACGTAAATTTTGTCTGTTGTTCTCGAAGTGGGTTTCTAACAATATGAGCATACAGAAATAAAACGTACCATTCATTGTTTGGTGAAGTGTAGAGGGTTAGTCACTTTGAGCAACAGAACTGTGCATCAGTTTAATAATGAAGCTGCCTATTGTGCGAAAACGTTTTGCATTTCTGGATTGGACCTGGAACACACTAATGCTAACCTTTCTTGTATGACTCGTTACCGCCTATATTTTAATCCATCAGTTCACCCAAAATAGTGATGAGCAATCTCAATATGAAAATGTTTGATTCCTCCCATCCAGCAATATCTCGAAGTCACCAAGTGACATGGTGGGTCCTTTTATGACTTTTTCGAGGTGTTCTACAAATGTGAAACCAAATACCAATCCACATGCAGTAGCCCGAAGAAATTCGGAAGGCGAAAGAATCTGTCGGGAGCATATTTGAAAGCAGTACGTGACATCCAGTATTTTAGAAAGCAGAGTAAAAGAATTTCGATTGCATGATTGCGACTATTAGTAACAGTATAGAAATCACTACCGCCAAAGTTCATCATAAAGAACGGTAGATGGTTGACAGGCGAATTTTCCTATTATGACTTCAGTTTCGAAAACAAAACTATCTTAGCAATAGTACCGCTCATTCGCCACCAAACTGATCTCGATGCGAATCAAAACTTTTCATGAACATTTCATAGCTCATTTCATGTCATGATCTGTCATATTGTCTAGAGTAGATTCCTACCTAAGAGCCCGTCATGGACTTCTCTTACTAGCCAGGCTCTTCAGCATCATAATGCCATTATTTTCATAGGGAATAAAGGGTTTAGAGAGCTACCAACTTTTAGCATAAAATGCATGAAAATCTGCTGCCCTCGATAATCTTGAAAGGATATATTGGAATTATTCTATAGAGAACTATTAGATTTCAGAGCTGCTTCCAAACGATCTCCACCTACCGTATATTACAGTGAGGGAACCATTCGCCAGAGCACAAAGAGCTTCAAAAGTGCAACAAAAGGATCTGACGATATGAATCACAATAGGTTGCTCTCAAAAATGTCCATAGACAACATTGTAGTTAAAGTATGAAAAGTGTTTAGTTCAGACGTCTATCAATATTATTCCTAATAATTCTCATGGTAATGGCATCATTTTTGTTAAACACGATCGGAAAGAAGTGTTGAAGTGCTTAGGGTAGAAAGTTTGCAACCCCCCCCCACACCTCACAGACCATTACCGTCAGATGCCCCGCAGTGACGGATCCAGAACATCCGTAGGGAGGTGGCAATTTTCTTAAGCTGAGTGGTACTCATGGTCAAAAATCAGTTTTAGCAGCCTATTTGAGGCAGTCCGACTCGTTTCTATTTCATTTCTGCTCGGAAAAATCGAAAACAAACTTCGCAAGGAGGTGGTGATGGCCGCTATGGTGGATCCGCCACTGATGCCCACCTCCCACATATAACAGACCGTTACCGACTGGTGCCTACTGACGCCCCCCCCCAGACCTTTACCGACAGTTGATTTCCCCATCACAGACCGTTACTGGCAGGTGATTCTTCTTACAGAGACCGTTACCGAAGGTATTGAAGACTGTGGCACAAGTGATAGATGGACCCTGAGGCCGTCACTGAACGTCAACGACCTTTGTTACAAACAGGATTAGTGAATATATGTTACTAACTTTTGATGAGAATATATTAGTTGCTTCTTTATTGGAGCTCTGGTGGCTCAGTGAGAAATGATGAGTACATAGCTAGCAGGGTTCATGAAAGAAAGCAAGATTTTAGTGGCTGTTGAAAGCAGTTACATCGTGTTTCACATTTTTAATCCCGTTAGGGATTGCGCTAACAGTTTTTCATTCTGTCTTTGTACATCTTATTGATTCACTTCAACTAATTCATAGGTTAGAATTGAAGCTATCTGGCGGTAGCCATCAAAATAAAACAACAATAACCGTCATAACAGAAAGAATTGAAAGGAAAAATAGAGGGGAGCTTGGAGTAGAAATAAATGACTATCCAGAAGGAAAACTCACACTTAAGACATGCTCACGTCCACGATCCGTGCCCAAAGGAAATCACGTGTCAGAAACCATAACGGAGTCAAAATCTCAATCAAAACTCACGTACGGCCGAACACACATCTACATTCCTTATCCATAAACACAACCATCCACATCCAGATCACACCCATGCCGTTTTTCCTAACCCACACGCATATCTGCAGATTTCCTGACGCCCTAACCCCTTTGCATGCCTGATAACCCAGGTCAAAGAAAACGACGTCGTAAACGACCGTAAACGGTATAAAACGGCGCTATTATGGGACGTAATCCGTCAGCGCGTTTTATGATCTGCCGTTTAGTGCAGTAAACGATCATCGTTTTTACAAGAAACGGTCATGGTTTTCGCCGTATATTAGCCTTAAAACGGTACTCCGAAAGTAATGAAAGAAGCAATACTGTATAATATTCCACGATATTATATGGAGGTCGTTTTTCGGAATACCTTTTTACCGCTAACACACAGCGAAAAACGATGATAGTTTACTGCACTAAACGGCGGATCATAAAACGGGCTGACGGATTACGGCCAGTAATAGCACCGTTTTTCGCCGTTTAAGACGCCGTTACGAACATCTGGAATGATTGACCTGGGAATCCGCAGGGTGTAGGTGTTGGTTGTCGGGTGGGGTAAATATCGACGTAAAGAAGGCTAAATTTGACATAGATCTTTCTTCAGTCTAACCCACACCCTTTTAGTGTCCTAAAATGGATCGCACATCTCTGCGACTAGGACAGTTAGTAGAAATAGAATTGCGCGATAAGTTAGTTAATAAGTGGGAAACATGTTGTGATCTGAAAGGATACTATAGTATAACATGAAAAGGAAGATAAAAGTCATGGGATTTGGTTCGTGTTTTTTCAAACCGAACGGAACCGAACCGATTTCAAAATAAAGAAGATAATGAAAATTTAGTAGTTTTTACTTTTTGTTAGAATATTTTTAAGTCAATTTATTGAATAGATGTATATAGCCTCTTCGATACTTCTAACAGCATTCTGGGAAATTTAGGTACGAATATTTTTAAGAGCATTGCTGTTTTTGGTTTACGATTTAAAAAAACTATCCGCTGACAAAGACTTTAGCATGGTTTTAGTGGTTAGCCAATTTTACCGTGAATCAGAAATTACTTTCGGTATTTTCGTTCTTCGTTGAATACAAAGTTTTAGGGAATATTTATCTTCTTATAAAGCAGTCTTCCAATAGAAGAATATTAAGTAATTAATAATTCATAACTGTCAAATAAAACCCTACTTTGGTTTCAAGTTCCATGAATTCGATGACCAAGAGCATTTAAAACGAGAAAAATTGTTTAATTATCATTTTAAAATAGGCCATTTCAATGATATTCTCAGACTTTTTTAATCTTAAGGAGTAATAGTTCTGGTACCCAGGGACTTCAAAATGAGAGAAGTCTCTTCAATTTTTCTCAAAACATGCAAAACGAGCGTTTCAAACGATGAGTTCGACATTAATTTTGATATAATTGAAACTGCTTAGTTGGCTGCTTCTCATTTGCGAACAAGAATGAGCTAGAATTTAAAATATAATAAGAATGTTTTAAATTTTCGATGTGTCTTAAAGATAGACAACTTTCAAGTCTATGTACAGCAGAGATGGGCACGGTTCGGTTCTTAGCTAATTTGATGTAGTTTAAATTAGATTATAGATACGAAAAAAAAATTAAAGTGACCAGTGAACGGATGTCGTAATTAGCAATGTAGATATTCATATATTTTCTATACATGTGAAGTTAGCACCCGATGAGACTATTTTCATCAGCCATTCTCCCTGGAGAATTTAACAAAAGTTTCATTCTTGTTCGAACTAAAATTCTACCAGCTCTATCGAATGGTGTAGCTAGATTTCCTCTACCTATTATAGTCGTATGAATAAATCCAGAAACCTGATGTTTTCCTGAGGTCAAAGAAAATATATCTGTCGAAATTTAGTTTTTATGTTCTTGTTGAATCAATAGGGAATGACAGAGCTAGAGATGAAGAATCGAATGATATATATTATAACAGATTTCATGAAAATTTGTGCACTGGAATAGATAAATATTTTAGTCTTTTCATTTCCGATTGTTCTTCTTTAGGTCGTTCGCTTTAAGAATATTTTATTGCTGGGCGTTCGCGTTAAGGACATGCACATAAAGTGAACGTTTTTAATATTTGATTTTGTAACTATAATTGCAAAACTTTTTCGTAGAGAAATGAAATATTCTTTTATATGAGTAGATTCAGAATCTGGTTTTCGTTCCTGTGGTATAAAAATAATTATTTTACGATGAAAAATGATCGAGATATTACACTCACAATTAAAGGTGGTACATTTACTTTACTTTTTCAAAAAGTAAATAAGTAAAATGAATAAATTCTTTACTACTTAACTTGGTAAATAGTATATTTACTTTTACTAAAGAAAGCAGTAAATTGTTTTTTTAATTTACAAAATTTTAAAAAGTAAAGTACCAACCCTACTCACAACCAAAACCTATGGAGTGTCCATTCGCTTAAGGCACATTGACTATAATAAAAAGAATGCTCAAAAAAGTTAAACAAGATCGAGAAATGATATTTCTGACTTCTTTTGAGAAATTTTCTTGATATTTTTGTATTGTTTTCATATTTATTTATGCTCCCTAGTGTTTTTTATTTTCCTTTTTGTACGATACGTAATAAACCTCACTGCTTCAGACATGCATAGCAGGTAAATCAAATAATAACTAAAAGAATGTAGATTTATACAAACATAAATACCCAGGTGAAAAACAGCCAATGGGATCCGATAGGATCCATAATAATCCGACAACATCCG
>OENT01002800.1:0-17585 GCA_900239685.1 Rotaria macrura
TTGGCAACAGATAGAGATAAGCTCAATTTTGGTGCTGATTTCAAATCAATGATTTTCGCAAGTATCAGTCAATTAGAACCAATAATAATCTTCTTTCCAAATATGCAGCACTGATGCAGAATATGTGTTTTCCACAAATGAACCCTATCGTAATTCTAGACTATCGCGTCATATACAAATCAATGTGAATCACTACTGAGGCAACTTACAATGGCACGTGCCTTTAGCTTATGTTAATCTCTATGTCGTATTTAATAGATGTATCAAGTATGATCTCAATATCAGAAGACGAGACAAATATTTTGTTATTCAATAGAAAGAAAGAATTATCTTTTATGTGTCATGTATTTGTAAATACAAAATGATGAGACCGAAACAAATAGTGATGTTTATGTAATTAATACATCGCAAGTTCATCTAGGAAAGGTAATGTCAAGTATTAAGATACTTTCATGTACGGCTATTGGTAATATGAAAAATGAAAAGTCTCAAGCTCAAGATGGAACTAATTTTATACCTTGACAAGTCACTTTCTTTTTGGGAAATATTCAAGAACCTATTAAACATTGGCATTGATAGCGTATAACATATTAAAATCTGCTTGTTCAAGACTCTCATAAGAGACGGTTGATATGATCCGTAACGGACGGGTTAATGGCAAAGTGTCAAGTCAATTTTTAACTTCGTTAAATTAAAATAACAAGGCAAAGCAGATTGCTACTAAGCATTACTTTCATAATTCCTCAAAATTCTCTGATTTTCTAAACTAGACTCATTGATTTATATTTAAATTAGTTTTATTTACTGTATGTGATGCCTCACAATTTATTGTTTTTTATTTTACATAAATCAATAAAAAACAGAACAGTATAACGAAAGAGATGAAAGACGAACTAATGCCGTTAATTACTAAGATATTCATGAATACTATGTTCTTGACGTTCAAGAGCAAGACGTCGAATATTGATTTGCTCAAGAGCTTGTTTAATTGTTCTCTCTAATAATAGATTAGGATGATCAATGTAAAATTTCTAAAACATAAAAAAAAGAAAAGAAAATCATTGCTTTGTATAAAGAAACCATTAACTCACTTGAACTTCTTTGGCACGTTCTTCCGTAATAAAACCGTTCAATACGCTCTAAAATAATGCAAGATTATTTTTTTAATCTAAGAAAAAAGTTATTTCTCTAATACTTCAACTAAGCGAATCAAAGCTGGATCACGTTCACCATAAACCTGTTCGATTTTATTCCAATTTTCTTTCACATAAGTCCATGCTAATTCACAACCTTGACGATTATGTGATGCTAATGCAATAAAAGCTGTTGCATGATCTTGTTTTCGAACTTCATTCTACAAGAAATCTTTCTAGATATTGTAATTGTCTTTTTGTTTTTGAAAAGTGAAAAGGAATATATAAATATATACATACTTCATTCCAAACGTATTCAAGAGCTTGCTGTTGAATAATTTTATCATCAAAAGAACAAAGTGCAGTTAATAGACGAATACTTTCTTCTTGGGTATCCGCTTTACGATAAAGCTAAAATAAAATGAATTTGAATGAAACGTATTTTCATGATTTTATGTCAATCGTTTTCTTTTCATTTCAACTATAAAGTTATTTCATGAGATAGTAAAGAAAATCATTTGAACACAATGCTTTGCTCTCCTAAACTGTCTATCATGTATCGAAAAATTTGTGGCTATCTTTGAGAATTGATCAAGATTTATATACTAGACGTCAAATATAGGAAAAACATATTTCGAATGATGCTTATTGATGATGACCGAAATTTATTATTTTTGATTTTAAAAAATCTTTGCAAAATATAAATGCTTATGTATAAACCAGTTTCGTAATGATTTTTCTCATCATGATACAACATTAAAACTCGACAAAATGAAAAAATTCAACTGATTGATTTCTCATGAGTCTAGAATTTGTTTTTTAACAAGTATTCTCTGCCTTCATATACAGCATTGGAAATTTAGGATGCGTTTATTTTCGAAGCTATACCATCTTGCAAAATAACAAATTTTCGCTTTGGTTTGGTTCATAAAAGAACATTTTAACATCATTGTATTGAATTCTTTTATAGGTATATGACAATTTTCGAAAGAATAGTTTACTTGAAAAAGTCATCACGATGAAAAAAGCTCAAAGTTGAAAATATTCTCACTAGTCGTTTCTATCATGACTGTTTTTCTTTTCTAGTTTAACATGAACTTATGAGATAGTTTCATGTCAATGTTATGACTTTGTTTGATTATACATCGGAAACTATACAAACGGCGATAAAATCAATATAAATTGAGATCAATCAAACTTTTGCGTGACTATGTTCCATCGGACAGATATGATTTAGAAAACCTTCACAGTTCGTAAATTGATATTTTGAAGAAAAATCTTTCTCGGTAGTAGCTGAACTTAATTGTATTGGGAGTATGCCAAATAAACCGGAGGAAAATTTTTGCATTCTCCGATTCGTTTCGCCACGAGAAATCTACTTTCAAATCGATTTTGAATCGATATTTGATTTTTACAATGACAAGAAGAACTCATGAGAATCATTTTATCAATTATTTATATTCTTTTACAAAAGTAAGTTACGGACCGTCTACTATTGAAAAAATCGTGAAATTTCACAAGTTGTAAAATTAAGCAAATGAGCTCTATCGATCGAATATAAGTTTGTCTATCTTTCTTAATAAGAGTCATTGTTATAGACGTTCATTCTTGTCAGCTAAGTCATTATTACATGTCAGTGTGAATAATGCGGAACATAGAACTACTCATAGTTCCGACAGTAGTCAATGAAAGCCAATACTAATGTGTATACCGGCAACAAAACTGATGTTTAATGACACAAAATGGTCAATAGGAAACCAGTTTATTTTACAGTTCCATTATAATAATCTGTAGCAGAAATGGGCCGAACATATGAAAGGTCGTCCTTCTCCCTTCTATTAAGTACATCTTTTTGGGAACCTTCTTTTTACAGCCGACATTCATCGTTACTATTTTATTTTAGTATGTCATTTAGAAAAATCAATCTTCTATCCACGTCATATCATTAAGATATGAAAAGGTGTTGCCCTTACCACGAGAATGTTAAGAACTATATTCTATATTATATTTGACATCATTTAAACAAGACAAAAATTCGAACGACGATATTTAAAGAAAAATAAGTGTAATTTATACTTTAAACAAGCGAATTTTATTGTAAGACGAATGTTTAATCAATATAAACAGATATAATATAAACACGGGTTACACACCACTATGATAATCCAAGTTAGTTCTTTGTTTGTTTCTCTAGTTTTAGCCACATATCTCTAGAGGGATATGTAAGTTTTCTACTAGTTATAGTACATCTATTTAATGCTAATGGTCTTCTCTTCTTTGAGTTCTGCATCAAGCAAAAAATCAGGATTATGAAATATTTCCTAATATTCATTTTATTCGGAAAACCTTGTACCAAAGAATGGGGATGCATCATATTTCACGGTCGTCATTGAAAAATTTTGTCCGTTCGTGACTCAAGTGTCCTACATAAGATTAAACAGCATGCAAATTAGAACATAATTTGTGGTAAAACTAAATGCTTTAAACGTGATCGTAAAAACTTCTGGTGGATCTAAAATCTCAATGACTCATACTCTAGATTTTTCATCAACTAGAAATCTTTATGATTACCTTTAAAGAACTTAATTCCATCGAGAAAATCCTCAACTCATTTCGATATGTCATCGGATCAGGTATTCTTGCAATCTGATGCACCCCATGCTTTCGTATCTTGACTAAGATGATTGATTATTTCGAAATAATTTAAGCAAATCATTAGCATTACAAATTTTCTCTAACTAATTGAGCAGTACAAAACTTTCATTTTTCTAATATTTGACTAAAGCCACACAAAGAAATAAGAACTGAAGTACCAGTAAATGGAGAACTGCAATGCATGCATTCAATTGCACATTGCTTTCCACTAATTATACAGTACGCAAACACACAAAATGACTTAAAAATATCTTTGCTGTATGAAGCGTTGTCTAAAAAATACATCAGCGTTTTTTCAATTCGCGGACACTAAAATATCGCGATGTACAGTAATTCTCACCTCGTTTCACGACAGAGCGAAGCTGTGAGACACCACCACTCATCTGTCTCTACTCTGTAGGATCTATGAACTTAAAATATCATCAAATCAAAATGATGAATACTTCTTTCCAATTTTATATTCATGGTTCGAATCAAAAACAGTAATGCAATGTCGGAAAATGAAGATATATTACCGATCGAATTTGTTCGAATGTTTCTTGATTTCCTGTTTTAGCAACATTCAAATAGACTGCAGCACGAATATTTGGATTTATTGATTTATCATGATGCTGTTCATTGTCATTATTCAATAATGTTTCAAAACGTTTTTGTGCTTCCTCACATGTTCTATTATGTCCATTCATACCCATATGAATTAATATAAGATTACGAAGTATAGCTGTTTGTGGACCTTCATTTGGCAATGGATCCCATTCTAATTTATTATAAATATTTGATAGAAGATCATAGATATATGTTCGGAAAAGTTTCTTCATATTTGTCATCGACGAAAAATCAATGATTGAATTAAGATCATTTAATTGTTTTAATATCGATTTCCAAACTGTTAGATTATTTTCGTGTTTGTATGCATGACGAAGTAATTTCAAATAGTCAACATAATTCATATGACCAGAGTGTGCTAACGCATAAACATCTGCTTGAATACAAAAACGATCCTGTGGAGAAAGTGTATGATCATGTATGCTAGGTATTAAAGCGTCTAGCATCGATGGAGAATAATTAACACGATAGATCCCAACACTAAAAAATGTCAAACAACGATTATTACTTATCATACATTGATAGTAGCAAGAATAATCTATTCGAAATTATATTTTTTCATATACTGGTGTTTGTATAGATATGAAAAATATTTCTTGTTGTAGATTGATCACTCCGATCAACGGATACTGCAGGAAATTTCTGAAACATGAGAGAGTATTCCGATCGGAAAATTTCCAGATTGTTTCACGGAATTGTTCTGACAGAAGCGGTTCGCACGTCTTAACCTAGTTCTAATTAAAAATGACTAGCTAGACGTTTGCCAACTTGGCATTTCAGCACTGTAAACTACTTTGGTGATGTAACACTAATTTATGTAGGTAGATTAAAGCCAGACGGCTCTAATTTGTCCAATTAAAAACTAAAATGGTTCGAGTTTCGGATGCTGGTAAAAATTTGTAATGCGAGTCATATGGTCAATGTTAAACATTAAGCAACTAGTACTACGACGTTTTAAAGAAATTTCGAATGCTTCTCATACATGGAAATGACAAAGAAATAATATCAGGACTGATATTCGTAGTGGGTTTGTGCATTCGATACATTGGACTGCACAATAATTTGATATCATGATATTTATTCCTAGTATAAAAAGTCGAACAGAAATTAATGTCACCTTCAATGACACATTCACATTTGTATATATCATTTATTTTTATGTTCTCTACATTTTTCTTGATTATTAGAAAATTTCTCTTGCAACTATTTCAGTATTTTTACAATTACGATTAGCTCATGCTCACACACTTATTCAGCTATGTTCGTTTGAACTTGGTTCGCTCTGAAAAAAGATTCTGTAGATTTGTCTTTTTTTTCAATGATTGAGTAAAATGATCTTGTAATTAAGAGCGTTGAAAATATAGGTCTAGGGAAACAGATTTCTTTACTATAATTACTAAATCTTGCTTTGATTTTTACAATTCAGACATTGTCCGTTAGTTGAACAAATGTACGGTTTTCGCAATGACCATGCACCGCTAGATCGAAATTCGGAATTAATCTCGCTACGCTTCTATATAGCAAACCTACGATTAATCGAGACAAAATTTGTCAACTAGCATTAATATTCGAATTTGAATGTCGCAAAGTTAACAAACACCGATCGATCATTCATTAGACTAAATAGTAAGAGATCATATATACTGAAGAGCACATCATAATAACGAACTGGGATGTAAGTGAAGTTGACAAGGATATGTTAGAAATAGTGCAATACTCACAGTAGTTAGTGTTATGGTACATCAGAAAAGTTAAAACTTTAACTCATGAGAATGAACTTTCTAGGTGTAATCTATTCATTTGATGTCATTTACTTGAATAAATTCAATTTAAGCCATTCGGTTTCTGATAATTTTTCAAGTAGAAACTCTTGTTTCGGTTCACCATTCATGAATATTTGATGAATATGTTCGTTGGGATTTGATTTTGTACAAATATTTATTGGAATTTTCCATCTCGATGAATTTTCATCTATTGTTCCATCGGCTAGAAAACGTGTTTGTTCGATAGTTAATAAGCGATGATTTCCTTTTTGTTCTTGTTTTACCTTGATTTCCATGAGAAAAAAAGAACGAAATTCGACAATAAACATAATTAATTACTGTCACATACGTGAAGAAGTGGATAACCCATTTGCTTGGTCCATGTTGAAAGTGTATCAGATAGATTAGGTCGATTTGATGCTTTTGATAGATGTGACCAAAGATTTTCTGTTATTGTATTTTTATATGCATATTCAGCAAGATAATTTGCTAAACCACTACGAAAAGCATCATCTCCAATATATGCATGAAGAAAACGAATAACACTCGAACCTTAATAATAAAGATGTATTTCTTCTGAAGAAAAGTAAAAAGACAACGGAATACCTTTCTCATAAGTAATATCATCAAATATTTCATCAATATCAGTCGGTTTCGTAATAGGCATTTCAATTGGATGACTATCATGAAGTGCATCTGAAATCATACATGTTGCTAATGTATCAGATACGAATTGTGTCCAAATATCATATTCAGGATAAACATAATCAACAGCAAGAAATTGAATCCAATTAGCAAAACGTACAGAAACAAAAGCAAGACAATACAAGAGATCACATACTTCACTAATTTACTTATCTTCATTAAGCCATAAGTCATTCCACCATTCCATAGTCTAGTTGAGAAAATTCCGTTGAATACTATAGATAAATGACACAGAAACTGACCACTAAATTTCCAAACCATTGATGTGCTAATTCATGAGCAATAGTAAGAGCAGCTTCTTGTTTAATATCTTGTGCTGTATGATGATTATCAACAAGTAAAAATGTTTCATGATAAGTTATTAAACTATTGAATTTCATCAAACAAAGAAAAAGAAACTTCTTTCTACTTCAGACAAATTCTTCTTACCCCCAATTTTCCATGGCACCTAAAAGACATTTGAAAAACATTTAATCAAAATAGAAAACAAAAGAAATGAGTTTTTTTCTTTACCAACACCAAAATCAGCTACTGCAATCATATCAAGTTTACTTAAAGGATATTTAGTACCAAAATATTCAGCATAGAATGGTAGGATTTTTGCAGTTGTCTACAGAATATTATGTCAAATTTAGATTGGAGAAAAAAAAGTTGAAATTTAACAACTAACGTGTAAAGCAAATAGTCCTTGTTCTTTTTTACCAACCGGTGTATAGACACGAATCTTAACATTATTAGAATCATGAGTTTCGACATACTCATATGTTCCAATAACATAGGCAACTAAATAAGTTGACATGATTGGTGTTGTATCAAAGTCATAAATACATGTATGATCTCCATCGTTTCTCTGTGATTGACAAGGCTAAAATGATATTCATGATTAGAAAATATTAAAAAGCTTTTCCTATTCAATACCATATTACTCAATGTCGTTCGATGTTTTGAAGCTCGAATACTTATTGTAAATTTTGCTTTCAATGATGGTTCATCGAAACAAGGAAAAGCTTGACGAGCATAAGCAGGCTCAATGGGAAAAAAATCGAAGATAAGCATTAATAAAAATAAAATAAACTTACTTCGAATTGTGTGCATGCACCTATTTTTCCATCATATTTGGTTTGATAAAATCCATGAAGTTGATCATTGATTGTTCCATTGAATTCAATATGTAGCCGACCATTTCCTGGCTACAAGAAAGAAACTTGTGAATCTCATATTTCAATAGGATAAATTCCATTACATTTATTTCTTGAGCAAATTTTATTTTTAATTGTTCGTATGATTTATTGTATTCAACTGAGCCATCAACTCGAAATGAAGATGTATTGTATTGTTCATAATCGACTTTTGTTATATTTAAATCGACACTATTCAATATGATTTCATTTATATTCGTATTTACCTAAATGTTGAACATTTTTTCTTTCTAACGAATTCGTTTTCTTCTCTTACTTGAATATCAATGTCAACGATACCTTGAAATATGCATCGTTCCAATTCACTTGCATCGATGTACAATTTATAATGTGATGGAAGGACGGTTTTTGGTAAACGATGAGTTAATTCACAAACTGATTTATCCGTTATATTCATCATGAAATGAGTTTGAAATGTTGCGTCGTTTTAAAACACGTATCGATTTTTTTCCGTTCTAATTGAAAATGTATAGGTACAGATCTCACTAGTGACATCTACACTTCTCACCCTATATATGGATAAATTCGATGGACCACGATATGGATGATGCATTCACAAAACAAAACGAACAATCAAAAATTAATATAATACATTTGCTATTATTAACTTTCACTTAATTAGTATTGCATTTTGATAGAGGTCTATTCCCAAAGATAAGAGCACAGTGGTGTAAGAGTGTTGAATAGCGGCGGCGCCAGAAATTTGAAACTGAGGGGGCTCAGTCCCCAAGCTTTGATGATTACAAGTAATGGGGTATAAATCTTTCGAGTTTGTTTTACTCGCTAAAAATGTTTCTTAATCGAGGAAAACATTAAAAACACACGAGCTCATTCAAAAAAAATAACCTATATTTATTGATAATATCTTACTGTACATGTACAACTTAAAGCGATAAAATTCTACAATTTTTGTGGTTTTTGGCAAATTTATCAATTACATCATGACAAGATTAGAAAAGACCACGTATTGCATAAGAAAATTTGTAAAAAAATCTGAGGGGGCTCCAGCCAATTCTGAGGGGACTTAGCTCCCTCTAGCCCCCCCTGGCGCCGCCACTAGTGCTGAAGATAGCCTACTGAAAACGTCAGCAGTTCTACTCAAGAACGAGAATGTTTATCTTATAATGATCTACTAGAACAAAACTAAAAAGGAAGATTTTTTTATGCCGATTCAATGTTAAGTTAGTGTAGATAGATGCATATAGGACGGTTTTTGTCCGACACATTCCAAAGATATTATAATCCGGCAGTTTTCTCATCGATTGCATGTCAAATGCTGTCTACTTTTGTTTTTGAGTAATTTCTATCTCACTATCTAAATTTTATTCATCCATAAACAATACTATTATAATCCGTGTTTGTAACAGAAATCTACAGCAGAAAACAAATGGGTACTTCATTTCTATTGACAAACTATCTTTTGGTACACTTTCCTACAGTTAACAAAATACTTCCAAGTATCAACATAGTAAGTTGATAAACTTGAAGAATATTTATTGTTTAAGAAATTACATAGTATTTGACGAGAAGAGTTCAAGAAAATAATTATTTAAAATATAAATGAAGAAATTGAAATTTCGATAACGAGTTTGAATGAACAAAAAGAAAAATAAATCCACAGTTTCCCCTACCAGTAAAATACATAAAACAAGAGGAAGACGAGCGGTTTTTAAATAATAGAGCGAAAGAAAAAAATTGTATACTTTTGTCTTAAAACGTACCCTTACGGACATTGTTTTTTTCGGCAAAGTACAAAACATAGTATTTTGCTTCGGCTTGAAGTACTTAAAGTTAAAAACAATAGTTTATCACATGTCTTTTGTTGTAATGTTATTTTTCGAAATTTCAAGACTTTACATTTCGAAATATTAGCAATACCCAAATAAAATATATTTTTTGTGTCATAATTAGCGAGATTCTAAAAGCATGGTTCGAAAAAACTATTCAATATATTGTCAACAGTTTTTCTCTGATATTGAATAAGCTAGTTTTTTTTTCATGAACAAAAGTATGTGGGAGACCTATGGTAAAAACTCAAGCTTGTCTAATCTTACGATCCAACGTCTTTAACGTATACGATCTTCATATGGCAACTCTGCAAAACAGATCAATTCTTTCTTATGTTTTGCACCATTATCTGTTTGACAAATCATCTACAAAGACAGATAAGCAGACTTGTTTCAGCTCAACATGTTTCACTCGATCGACCGGCTACTAGCAACTACGCGTGCAAAACAAAATAGCGAATGAATAAACAGTAGATATTCGAACTACGAAGAACAGATTCATGTATCAGCACATATTATTTCTAAGTATATATCCATGTGACATATGTATTGATCGGGTACTATCTATCTCTACAAAATTCTTGGTATCATTAGATGCATACCCACTATCCTTACCAAGACGGTATGAATCAAGCTATCTTCTTTTGTTTTGATCCTACTCATAAATAATCAAGACTTGTTCACAATGAACCCACTAATCCTTCTCACTCAGTAATCATCATTAAATATCGCAAATAGATGGATAGCGATGAAATAAGACTCATTAAATTAGTCTATCAGTATACAAAAATGAATACTGCTATCATTCATTATGTAGTACGATGCATTATCTTAGGTGCTAGTGAATTTCGATACTTTTTTCGTATGATCCAAATTTTCTAAAAGATACTTTTATTCGAATTTCTCACAAATTGCTACAAAATAAAAATAAATCTCTTACAAACTTTTGTCTTACTAGCATTGGCAAGAACAAGAAATAACATGGAAAATACAATACACGATCTTATTTGATAGAGCCTAGAAGAGAATGTCTACAGCTTCATTCGTCATGATGAACCTTATTTTGATCATGAAGCTTAGTCTCATTAGAGGACTTCGATGATGATTACCTGATAAGGGCAATGTATACACATATATATATATATATATATATTTAAATTAGCGATCGCATTGCATGTTGTAAAAATATCACGAATATATCAGGTAATTTCGATTGGTTTAAAGCAATCGAGAATACGATAAAGTGTAGCTAGCTCCACGAGATAGACTCACAAGTAGTGATGTGATATTGTTGAATTTATTTTTATTTCTTCAATACAGAACGATGAATTTTATTTATTGAGATGAATGGAAAACAAAATAAGGGTGTTTTCTAGCGATAAATATTTACTTGTTCATTGCAATACCCATTACTTGCTGTAGTTTTTGTGAAATTGATGTGTTCATAGTAAGATAGTGATAAAACTAAGGCAAGAAAATAAAATAAATGGTGCTAATGAAGAAATGTAGACATTTATTTTCCATTTCGAGTTAGGTATCGGCACGCTCTGTTCTTTTTATTTTGAGTCAATCAGAAAAGAAAAAGAGTACTTTTCCAAATAACATTCCCCATGGTTTCTTCAAAATAAAAATTAAGAGAAATATTAGAATGAAATTCATTCAGTAAATTTGGTCTATAATGAATTTTTCATCGAGTATATTTCATCAAAGTTATGGTTATTTACGTGCACTGTATTCGTAATTGTTATTTTCTTTTAAACTCTTTGATTCATGATTAAACATTAAGGCGACACATTCTACGTACCTTGTTTCGATAGAAACACAGAATTGTGAAACAAAAAATTCAGACATCATGAACTAAAATCAGTCACCAGATTGGTTGATAAAACGTTTCCTTTTTATCATAACTAGATGACTTTTACTATTAAGTCAGTATAATTAGAGTCCTGCAGTGCAAGAAAGTCGAATGTGAGTGTCACTGAAAAACTGTTTACCGCTACACACTCACACTATTAATCGCACTCATAGATGAATTGTAAAACGCTGAGATGAGATTCAAAATAGATTAAAAACGACGCTTGGGGTCAGAGAACCATGGTGAATGTGTGAATTCTTTCTCATTTCATATAGGATCTATTCATTTTTGAACTTAATTCACTACTACGAAGAAATTTTGATACAACGCCCCCCCCCCCCCCGCATATTACGAGACCAACCCTAGAGAAAAAGTTCGTCGGACCTAATCGAAGACCCCCTTTAATTGATTAATTTTTTGCTAATTAGGAACTTAAATTAGTGTTTTTCCATCAAAATATGCTTGTTTCTAAGGGTTTTTCAGCTGGAAATATTAAGCAAATGTGTTCTTAATTATAATAACACCCTTAACACCACGAAAAGCCCAATGAGAATCCTGAAAATCGCCTTAGTTTTCTGGAAAACCTTTTTAATTAAATGATGGGAAAAAATTTGGTTCTTCATAGGAGACCCATAGAAAATTTTTACGCTGGAACATAATAGAATATCCGAGATCTTTTATTGTTGAGGGTCGAGGAAAGGGGTGGGGGGGGGCGGGAGGTTATAGCATAAAATATGTTAGGCATGGGCTCGAGTTTTGATGTCTAATTAATCAATATTGGCGACAATTTTTCCTGAGAACTCGATGCCTATGATTACAATCATTGTTTTATATTCAATTGAGTTGAAAATTTCTTGTACAATCTCGATGTTACCCTAATTACTCAACAATCAATTTAAGCAGTACCGTATGAAAATCTGCAATATGAAGCATCGCTGAGAATGCAGGTGAATCGTTTCATAATTTATTGCAGTGTTATTTCGATTTAAAAATATTTCTTCCTGATGTATAATAATGTAAACTTATTCTGCCTGATACAACACAATCATTTCTACCTGTACTAAAATGATAGTTACAGTTTCTCAAGTTCTGAATGAAGAGAAAATTTTATTCTCAATTTGAAATTTAGATGAGTTCTTTGACAAATACAGACCCATGCTAAATATCTAGATCGATACACGATAGTTCATGAGTAGAAAAAAATTACTGAAAACATTACAAGTTCACACTCAAACTAAACAGGGTCTCAATATTTCGATTACCACTAGTGTGAGCGATTTCTCATTCCAACATGACATTATTGATCATTTGAATATACTCTTGATATATACGTATATTTAAAAGATGATTTCCATGTTAATATTAGTTCATTATATGTTAATATAAACAATCAGTTTTTCAATGTCTATCTAGTAAGTAGCGAGAAGGCATTCACTCATCATCGAATGAATACTACTAGTTCATCTATGATTGTTCTCATTTATATACTGAGGTAATTATGTATTGCTTGTTGATAGAAAACCATTGTCATTCATTTAATTTTAGTATTATGGTGGATCTTTGACGACTGGCTATGACTTTTCGGTAGCAGACGTATCAGATGCAATATCTGTGTTAAGTGCTAGAAGATATTTTGAAATAAATAAAAATTCTATAGAAAACTCAATCGTAAAAGAATGAATGTTAAGAGAAAATACAGAACATGATAGAATGAAGCACATTGAATTGCAGCACTGACAGAATGACAAGAATTAGGGTAAGAATAATTTCGGTGAACGATAGTGCTTATTGTTGATTGATCCAATGAATGCAGTTGATTATGATCTTCTACGGTCATCCATCCAAATATGTGATAATCGTCTTGAATGAAGTAGCTGCCATTTTTTATGACTAATGGAATTTCTCGTGCATAATTATCCGGCCAATAATAGAAATTAAAATTTTCCTCTGCAACCCGAACAAAACTGTGTCCAACATCGACTATAACGGCAACATGACCATATGGCATGTCCGGACCACTCCGACTATAGATCAGTAGAGATTCATTATTCGGTGGATACGGAGAACCATTTGCATGTGTTTTCACAGGAAAACAATGATCATCAACGACGCGTTGTACGTAAGTTATATTAGTCCAAATATCAGCAGCACCTGTAATACTTCCGAAAATGCAACCTTTACGCAAGAAAAGCCATCGACGAGCATATTCAACACATTGCCATTTCATTCCCATGAATACCCCATAGAGTGTATAATATTCACGAGAAATATAACTGTCATTGCCATTCGAATAGGCTGGAACATTTTCTGATGCTATTCCGAGTACTTCACCAAACGCAGTATACGACGTATTATCATACACGTCTACATTTTTGCCAACACATGAAATTAGAAAGAATCTTTTATTGATATTGTAACATTTAGGAATTCAAGACACGCACGATATATTATCCATTCACAGGGTAACGTCTCGCTTAGCACTGTAGCTTTTATTAGATCTTATTTAACATATTTTCTTAGATCAAAATTAATCTCATTTGAATAAAAATCAGGTGTACAATTAAGCATATAGATACATACTTATGAATGAATTTCAGTCGAAAACTATATCCATAAAGCTTTGAGTTAACACTGATTGACATAGTGTCAATAGAAATAATCAAGAATCAAGAGGAACTATTTACTCAGAGAATACATTGAAAAACTAGTACATCCAACTTGAATTATACAACAAATTATATGGTTACACATATGCAAATGTATGGATTTGTCTAAATAATATATTCCGAAAAACAAATCTTGATAAGAACCTCGTGGAATCTTCTAATACCAAACTAAAACAAATGTTCCACATCGGTTGATATAGCTGCTATTTCTTTTCAAGTTCATCAATACAAAATCTATTGGACGAGCAAGATAGTGTCATGCAGACGTGATACTTCGTTGTATTCAAGAATGTTTGTGTACAACTTATATCATATTGACTGGTTATTCAATTGCACAAGTAGAATAACTGTAGTTTCGAACAAATTAGTTCAGAAATATATTGTCTTCTTTCGAACCTCCGTCTACTAAATATTCTATATGACTACGATATAATTTCGGCCAATCAAAACAATTGGATTCGAAATCAGATTGTCGTTGACTAACATGGTTGAAGTGCATTTTCATGTGGTGCTTTTAGAATTCGATATAGTTGACTTTCATTAATCTGTAGAAGCACTAGAGATTGCTATCAACTGAATACATCGAGTTTCATAAAAGAACTTCTATTTTCCTTCCCTAAGCTTGGTCTAGAATCTTGAATTTTATCTGTCACATAAGCTCTCAATAAAAAGTGATGAATCAAACTACATGTATTGCAATATTATCTTAGAACTTGAATTTTTCTGCAGGGATCCACTTTTTGATCTTCCTTGGGCTCAGATTGTTACACTGATTATTGAAAGTAAATCGAATTTGCGACATACACCTGCAAACCATATCAGAGAAACTTTTTTAAATACATATGTCTTGACACATTCCTATGTGTGCATTCCGAATATGTAGTTCTTCAACGTGTATGATTGATAAAATTCGAGAAATCAAATCAAATACTAGTTAAGAAAAGAATGAATTTCAGACAAAGCTCGATAAAAATCCGAACGCACCCATGCACTCGTCTTGATTGCTAAAAAGAACAGAAAAACGACCTTCGGGTTTGGCTTATCAGTTTTGACTCTTCGACAAATGACGCTCTAATCATCTATCTATCCGAAAGTTGTCTCGTGAAGTTTAAAATCATTAAATAGAAATGCAATGTGAAGTATATTCTATGTGCCGTTTATGGATTAGTGAAGCATTGAAGTATGATTATCAAATTTTTCAATATACCTGAGCTCAATTGAAAATGAAGACCGGATACATTTGAGAGCTGATCGAGTGTTGAAAATCCGGTAGAACCATTAACTAGCAATGCCGTAAGTAAAAGTTTCACCATCATCCTCATCCTCATCATCCTCATCATACGAAAAACAATCAATTGTGAAATAAATCGACGTTACATGATCCTATAAGAGTTATCAAAGATGGCATTTCCTACGTCACGTGAAATTAATCAATGAAAAGAACGTGAAAGAGCAATGAGAATGAGTGAGATAGAAAGCATAAAATTTGTTTGTCGAATTATTGATTTCAATATTTAGAATGAAGTGAACTTTCATGTATCCTTCATGGTGAAACGATTCTGTAACTCAAGCATTAGTCAACACCTTGAAACACGTCAAAATAAGTACCAATCTCTTCCATTCTACTGATATATGTAGTATTAAAAGGATTGATGATTTGAATCGTGCCCCAATAAAATTGTAGAAATTCGATATGTTATTATTCTCACTCGCTCGTTTGAAATGAAGTTATTGATGAAATGGCAGCGATGTAAATCACCGTTAATATGTCGGCACTCCGAGTAAAAAAAGACAAGAATTGAATCTGACGAATAACTTAAAAGAAGAACAATGAGTCGTGAACTATCATGCACTAGTACTAATTGTATGAACATAAACGCATATGAGTTTATAGTATGGGTGTACAACTCACGCTCTCGCTCAAGAGCGTGAGCGATTTCGGCTCAAGCTCACCGTAAGCGTGAGCGTTTCTTATTTGCATCAAACTATTGAAGGGTTGATACTAGCCAGTGTTTTTTACGTATTTATATAGAAATTCGTGTCTTTCTCATAATTAGCTTCTCTCTATAATGCCAATGTAGCATTAAACTTTTCTAATGAATTTCCTTTTCTCTGACCATGAATTCGCATTACAAGATAGAGCAGATGTATACCTACACAGTCGTTTTATGTTTTGTTTTGATAAATTTATTTGACAAAGAAATTCTGATTGTCTCCCTCAAATCAGTGATTCACAGTAATAAGTGGTACAGTAGTAAAATAAAATACGAGTAATTCATTCATACGGTGATGTTAATGTATAATGTAGTTCGAATCACTTGGAAATTATTTGAACATATAAAAACTAGCTGAAAGTAATTGATTACATTAATTCGGCTTATTAGTTATTAGGAAAAATACGTCAAGATTAAAGAAAAAGTGAATGTTATGTATTTGATTGTCTTTATAACAGTGCTTCTATTCAAACTATTTGTAACTGATACATAACTGCTTACAATGATATGAATTCGTAGCTAACGTTATTTAAAGACACGATATACTCTTTATTTCAGTTCTATTTCTAATGTTTCTTTCATATAAATGTAAATCAATCGCAGAGACATAAGTAAAACTATTGTCAGATATTGAAATAAGGTTTTTTATTTGATAAATTTTAGAACGTTTTCATGTTTCATTTTTTACCCTGTACTAATAATTTGTTTTATTTCATTTCTAATAACAATAGATCAGGGATATAGGTAACATTAACATAGTATCTTCCAACAATGAAAAGTTATACACAGTAACTCACGAACAATCATAATTTTCGTGGAAAATGAATTATCTCATTGGGAAGCTTATTATTTAAAAACATGAGTAGGGATGCAACGGTGACGGTAACCGTTACAATCGGTAACCGTTCCAACGGTAACCGTCACGACCGGTAACCGGTCCAACCGGTAACCGTTCCTACCGGGACCCGTTCCACCGCGACCCGTTCCTACCGGGACCCGTTCCATTGGGAACCATTCCTACCGGGACCCGTTCCACCGGGACCCGTTCCAACCGGGACCCGTTCCACCGGGACCCGTTCCAACCGGGACCCGTTCCACCGGGACCCGTTCCGACCGGGACCCGTCCAGCCGGTAACCGGTCAAACCGATAAGCATTCTGCCGATAGTCGATAAGAGTCTCCAACATCCGGTATAAGCCAGTATAAGCCGGTATAAACCGGTA
>OENT01002802.1:1492-12898 GCA_900239685.1 Rotaria macrura
ACGTCTTCGTAAATATATACTATATGAATTAGAATCATTACAAATTCAAGATAAAATATGTTCCATCACAACCGATAATGCATCGAACATTGTTTGTGCCACTGCAAATATTCCATATTTTGGCTGCAGATTCTCGTGCCTGGCGCATGATTTGAACTTGATTATAAAAGATGGACTTCATTTACAAGATAAACAGAAGTAAGAAGTAGTTCACCATTAATAAAACTATCTAAACAACGTACCGCCAGATAATCTAATCTGGAAGATCTAGTAAAATACTGTTCGAATTAATTATCTTGACAACTATTATTTAAGAGTAGGAGAGACTATGAAGAACAGAACCATTTCAAGAAAAACGGTTAAATTCTTGTTCAGTAAGTTCTTAGTTTTGTCCCGAATTGAAGGATATTGTTCGATCTCTAATTTTCACTGAAAATATTGCTTTACATAAATCGTATTTAGAGAAATTTAAAAGGATGGAGCGAGCATATCTCTTAATACGATGGAAAATTTTCGTAGATTTTACAAGATTTTCAAAGAGAGAAATAAAAACAATTATGTTTTAGATGTATTATTTCACTTTTAAATTTCTACAAACATTTGGTTAGGATAATCTTAATTCAGATTTTAACTATTGAAAAAGAAAAAAGTGATCGCTTGTTAGACACATCAGATTTTCTTGTGATTATTGTATCAATAAGACCTACACGACTAAATCCCTGAATTAGCGACGAAAATGATTGATCAAACTAAAAGAAAGAAAAAATATCAATTACTATAATATCTTTTCAGTGCCGATCTTAAGCCTCTCGAATTCTCTTTCTTATATCAAGACGTTTCAATGTTATGAATTTTCCCTGAGAGAAGGGCAATGCTTCGTGAGATGTTGTGCAATAAGGTACGTGATTAAGTGACGATCAAAATGTGATGATAATTCATTGTAAAGTAATGGCTCTAGTAATACATAGCGAGAAAAAATAAACAGAAAATTTGTCAAAAATATCTTTGTAATGCAACATTATGTATTTTCTCTTTTTCACATTAGTGAAAATTCTTCTAATTCTTCACCAACTTCATTGCATAACAAGAACAATTTTGTTGATACAACTGTTGCTGATGAAGACGACATCGAATCTTCAAGTTCAGATGAAGATGAAGATGAAGATGAAGATAAAGATGAGGAATCAGCAACTTCAGATGGAGATTTAGGAGATGATGATGAAAGTGTCAACGAAAGTTTTGATGATGAAATTGGTGCACAACTCGATGGCAATGTGGAATCCACCAATGATGTATTAATAAATATATATAATTTAGTTAATCGCATTCGTCATTTCATTAGAGTGACGCGTCGAACATATTTCATTCGGGATTATGTCAAACAAGAAGCTAAGCTTAAAAATCTAGCCGGTGACGAACTTATTTTAGATTGTATCATTAAATGGAATTCGTCATTTTATATGATCAATCGATTTATTAATTATCAAGATGTTATTAATGAAATCACATTGAATCCGCGTGTAATTTCGCATAAAATATCAGCATCTATGATTCGTGATCTTAAACAACTTACTTTTTGTTATGAAGAATGGGAATTGTTAATTGTAATGCGTAATATTTTAGCTATATTTGAAGAAGCTTGTCGGCTTATATCTGGCAAAAAGTATCAAACTCTATCAATTGGATATTTGGTTCTTGTTGGACTTAAGCATCATTTATCTCAATCAATCGATACCGGTCCACAAGCTGCAATTGAATCAATTCTTCGAAAAAGCTTATACGATGCTTACCTTTATCATGTAAATGATAAGATCAATGCCATCCAGAAAAATTCCATGATAATAAGAGATCTTTTTTATCCCAAATCATTGTAAGGTTTTAACAAAGTCGGTTAGAACACGTTTTGTTAGTTTTGTGCTTGGAGAGATCCGAGATGAAAACGTGAAAAGAATATCATGAATAATTAATTTGAATCTGGTACAGTACGGTTCTTGCAAATAACTTCTAGATGGCATAAAAAAGAAAGATTTGTGATAATCTACCTGTTAGAACGACTGTTCTTATTCACTACTTATTTCTTTATTTACTATGAGTAAGAAACGAATTTGAAAGTGATAATGATTTTCTCTTTTCGATGAATAGACAAATATAATGACGAACCTGCCAATGTCTATTGCCTAATTTGAAAGGAAATATATCTGAATAAATATTCAACTAGTACTAGTTGTACTAAAATGGCATGATTATCTTTTGTCCCATGTGACATTGACTATCGTCTAGAAATCGATGAATTATTGCTTCGCATTTTATGAGGGCAAATCCATATCACGAGGTCAGGATGAGATTCATATTCGTTGAAATAATATTCAAAAAATTAAAATCGTGTCATATTAATTTTCTACTGCTGAGAAATTTATATAGTTAGCATATGTAACTGCTGCCTAACTCTGAACTTCAGAAATTAGTGCAGAATAGGCCGATTTCAGTATATAACTCAAGGGATTCGAAAAAAATGTCTTTTTATATTCGCTTTTATATTTATTTATTTTCATGCTTTGCAGATTGCTTGTTTTTTGGACCCACAAACACATCAGCTTTGCATCAGCTGATGACTGACAACGACAAAGATGAAGCTCAGCAATTGATCATCAATGAATCACGTAAACGAAATTTGTCTTCTCAAACAATATCACTCGCGAATATTCAGTCAAATACGTACACGTAATTCAACTTCGTTAAACAAAAACAATCATCAACTGAATAGTTTTCTTACTGGATGTGGTCTTCAACCTCATACAACCAGTCCTACAAGTGTTTATTCAAATCGAACTATCAAAGAAGAACTTGCGTATTATATTAACAAGGTCAAAGCATATACATCGTTCGCAGATTTTTGGATAACCCATGAAACAGAACTTCCATGTCTTTCAGTACTTGTGCGATCGTTTAATATTCGACCTGTAACTTCGGTACCGAGTGAGAGCTTGTTTAGTACTGCTGCCTACGTGAATCGTAAACAACGATGTTCTTTATCTCCTAACACACTTCGTTATTCAATGATACTACGTGATGCAGAAGTACTAGCTAGTTTACTTTAAATAAAATATTTTTCATTTGTTTTTTTTGCGATTCTTATCTAATCATTTATTTTTTTCTTATCGATCGTTGCATCATTTATTATAAAACAGAATTGAATACTATCGTTTTTTTGTATTCATCTATGTTTACATTTAGAAAAACATTTTTTCCCCTTATTCATTTGATAGTGAACTTTCCCTGCCATACTCATTAGTTTATTATTGAAATAAAAAGTTTTTTGGTTTTTGTATTAGATGATTACATGCAAGCTTTGTTTAGAGTTACAAGAGACTTAATTATGTCAGTTATTGCACGTTTGAGATTTCATTTCTGCTGATGAAAAATTCACTAAACTGAAAACAATACAGCACTATCAGATATTATAAGCCAAAATATAATTCTTCTTCATGCCTTAAATGAACCAAACATACAATCTGGCATTAGAAGAAAGAAGACAATTGATACAATATCCACATGAGTAAGTAGCTAATTGACAATATGAATAATTATTAAATACTAACGTGCAATAATATCAAGACAGCAGTATGATGTGTTGATTAATACTACACGTGGTTGGTATTGGCTTCAGTAGTGCCAAAATTGTGATTAAGTCCACTTATCTAATAGTGAAAAATATTTCACGATTGAAAAAACCGATTAAACAATAGTAACGCTATCAATCAATTATTCAATACACGTTGTTGTATTACACATGCTATTAATGATCAATGCTATTACTTGTAAATGGGTAGATAGTTTTCATGTAAGTGAAATGTAAATGCAAAATCTACGCATTACTTGCAGTAACGCTGCCACGAGCGGGAGCAGTCAAAAAATATGAAATATATCCCAGCTCATATGATTTCAAAACCTAAAAAATCTTTCTAGATGATCCTACGTATTCTATACAAGGTACTAAAAGTTTTGCTTGACTGAGTTTCGACCGTTCACATTAAAGGATACTAAATCTACCAAAGGGATTGACAATTTTACATGCAACGATTTAATTAGTGAAGATGAAGCCAAATGAGATGTCTAAGGTTTCATCAGTCACTTGATGCCAATGGGCTTTCCTTAGTTAGATATAAACCACTTACTACTTGCCAGGAAGTACTACTTACCACTTACCTGGCAAGTGGTAAGTGATAAAGATTATCATGTGGAAAGAAGTAATTCATGAGTAAACCGATTACTCACCAACGTGAAATATAATATTTTTCAATAGTAAAAACACTTACTGTTACCTTGGTAAGTGGAAGTGGAAGTAATAGTAATATGACACACCTACTGAGAATGCGGTCGTTTACGATCGGTACTAGTGCGACTACAGCCGTATCACGAAATTAATTCAAATGTGAACAGTTGCTGTATTCTGCCGTACACGGTACAGTGAAATAAGGTCATAATACGGTACATACCAATGCATTAAAGTATGGTACGTAAACGGTCGTAAGTTCCAAGTATACGGCCAGTTACGTTCACGTAAGCGGGTTTTTATGATCGTATTTTTTGTCCCAATGGTCGTCCTGAGAAGGATGTTCCATCAAGTTTATACCATTCATAGAGCTAAGTGTGATCATTGTTAGTAAATAGATTGACTCTTGATTACGCGTATGTATGTAACTGGCTCAGTATTTAGCACTTTATGTTCACTTCAACCGCCGAGTTCATATAGATCATTGAAAAATTTGATCATTTATTTAATTTTTACAAGAAAAAGACACACGTTGCGATAAAATACTTGTTCAATTTGATGCAGGTTTAGGAGCAAGGCCTAAACAAGTAAAAGAATTCCAACTCAAGTTCGTATCGACAATCTTATGGATTGATATCGTTTTGGTGTAATAAATGTTATGGAATACATAGACTGTTTATCATTTACAACTGCAAAATGGAAAAAAAATGGAAATTTCTATTTTTTTCTTTATCGCGCTTGATGTATGCTTCATTTTTATTGCCAAATGTTACCATTAGTGTTCGAAATAAACCATCTCTCTGTACTCAGAATTTTTATACGACACTTTCACACCAAATTCCACATGAATGTATTTTTTGACATTTTTTCTGTCGATACTTCTACTGTCAATTGTTGGAGTCTAGCTAAGCCTTCGCAAGGCTCTGACATGACTCTACTTCTGATATTTGAAACTTATTACGGTTGAATTAATTGAATAGAAATCGAATTTCGAATTTCGAATTTGAGAGAACTCCGGTTCAAGGAGTATCAGTGTATCCGGTATGCTGGTGCAGCTCGGTTTCAGTTTCATTCATTTGGAACGCCATCGTTATTTTAAACAGTGGGTATTCATGCAATAATTAATTTGAAACTTTTCTGCTTCAGTGGATATTGCCCTCTAAACTGTCCTTCTTGCTGCAAATACCATTAGTAGAATTTTATCGCCATAGGAATAAATTCATCATGTTGTGAAAAGTCGTTTGTGTACTTTTGTCATTTCAGAAAACGCTGTAGTGCTGTGATAAATAATTTTTGAATTCGTTTGAATCTTCGTGTAAACAAAACGCAGAAGAAAATGATGATTTGCGCGGAAGCAGTGAAGTATATCAAAATCCATCGGAAACCATAGGTTTCTTTTCTCATCAGTCCTTCTTTGTGCACACTGTACTGAATAAGATATGTATGTGGATTTTCTAGAAGGAATTTACTTCCATTATCTTCTTGAAGTCTTTTGTAACAAGAATGGTCACATTTACGAATAAAATCTGAGAATCGAAACTTATGCCACAAACCATTGATCGATTCATTATTGTTAAGTATAGCAAAAAAAATAGACTGCTCGTAACTTAGCTCTGCATTGTGTTTAAGAGTCAATGCGGTTAAAAATTTCTTTATAAAGGAAATAAATTGTGAAGAAAGATGGTACAATGCGTTGCCATTCATGTAAATACAATGCTCAACATTTGAGTGTAGATGAGGTGACACTGATCCGCTCATCCACCAACTAGTAGTACTATGAACACTATGGGAATGCCTTTCCGATATCTGGTCAACGACGGCATCGAGCCATAATGAACGAATTGGCAGTGTGTTTGATTCCATAAGAAAAAAATGTGTATAGCCATAGTCTTGCAAAGCTGTTTCGCTACTTCTAGAATCTAGAACCAATCTGAGCCACATTTCAGTTCTATTAAATATATTGCGCTGTTCATTATGATGCATATTTGCTGCCAAAAATAAAACAGTTTTATAACATTTATTGGCAAATTTAGTTTGGCGAATAGTCCTCTCTATTGATGAGAAGAGGGCCCCATCATGATAGAAAATCAAATCAACAGAATCATATCGATTCTTACAAGATAGGAAAACATCACTGATCGTTAATTGAACTTTTAAACGATCTAATTGAGATCGAATAATTGGAATAACAATAGCGAGTTTAAATCGCTTGCGAATAGAGTCCACATAGAGTAAATCACCTCTAGCTCTTCTTTGTGCCAAAATGTCATCAGTGCTAATTAATTCATCATGCACGTCGATGAATCGTGTTGGTAACGATATCTGATGCATTGCTCCTAATACCTTGACATTCCTGTATCTTGTCAACAATAATTTCTGCCCATTTGTTAAACCCTTATCTCGCACAAAGAGCTGAATATCTTCAGAAGCGTACTGATGTATAGAACCGATCAGGTTTTCCAGGCTAAAAAACTGATCAGCGTTACTGGTTGTTTCTAAATTTGGTGTTACAGGCTTCAGTAATTCAATAATAGTTAATCCAGTCAAAAAGTAGTCAGCAAGAAAGTGCTGACGCATAGTCATTTGGGAAGTACGGCAATTTTCTGTAGAGCTATGATGTGAAGACACCGTAAAAGTACTGATCTGAATGCGTGAAATAGGTTTTTCTAGCTCGTATGATTGTCAACTAACTCAGTTATCTGTAACTGCATGAATGTGTACCGGGAACACATGCAGAAAAATCATTTCTCCGTTCTTACCAGGGTTGTCGGATTAGCATTTGTGATTAAAAAATGCGAATATTTTTGTATTAGAGTTAAAGAAATAACTTAATGCTGTGCTGTTAGCGCTACACGAATAATTTTATACTTCGGTTCCCATGTGAAAAAATATTGGGTATAAACGCGTTTGAAAACGCGTTTCAGATGCGTTCGAAACGCGGCAGCAGACGCGTTTTATGCGTCCAAAATGAAACATCTGACGCGTCCAGGCGCGTTTCACGGACGCGTCTAGATGTGTTCCAGTAACGCTTCTGGACGCACCATATGCCTGGATGCGTCAGAACGCGTTCGGAAAAATAAATGCGTCTGTGTGCATCAGATGTTTCATCGTATGTTTGGAGGCGTCTACACGCGTCCAAAAAGTAAACGCGTTTGTCTCCTTTTTAGGCAAAAGAAATCATTTTGTTCTCGTAGATTCGAACTGTGTCACCATCAAATTGACAGGCTGACAAGCCCTTTTGAGAGGCACAGACAAGTTTTATATTTTTAAACAAACCTTAAGATTGCGCGGTGAGCGAGCCTAGAACATAAGATGTTTGATTATAAATCTACATACCCAAGCCAATGAACCACATTAGCTTATAGATATGTTGAATACATATCTGTTTTGATAACGCAAATTGCAGAATCAGTTGAATTTACAAAATTGCGTAGCGAAAGAAAAAGATATGTAACGATCGCTTATCAAATTATTCATATACAGCTATAGAAAAGAAGACAAAAACAATTTCGGAAGAATAGCTCAATAAAAGATCCCTTTTTGTAAATAAAATTATTTAATTTTTAAAAGTAAACAAAATGAAATTCAACAAAACGAATAATTTCTTTTTAAGATCAAAGGTAAATAGCAAGTATAATCTAATTTGGTTCTGATAATTACAACTCATTAATTGTGATGCGCTTGTATTTAAGTCTTACCCTTTAAATGATAAAATAGATTTTCTTTTTTCACATTTCAGTTAGATTTCTGCTCAGCTCAACCTTTTTTTTCCTTCTTTTTCAAATGAGAAATTGTTTTTATTAATTTTCACCTTGTATGCGAAGGAAAACTCTAATTATCATAAACATCTCGTTATAAAAGTTAAAATCCATTTTGACTCCTATTATTGGCTAATAAATTAGACTAACTCGTGACACGGATGCTATTTGAAACTATTGGGAAAAGACACTAACTTCATATGATACTAAGCCAAACTCTCCGAAAGTTCTATTTAACCAGAAAATGCGTACGGAAGTGCGGTATAACCTATCTATATTTACTCGAAAAATGAAACGTGTTCTAATATAGAATACGTTCAGATGCGTTTACTCATTTGAACGCATCCATACTTATCCAAAGATAAAACCGCTTCATATAAGAATATGCTCAGATGCATCTATGCAACGCGACTGAACGCGGTGATTAGTTGCAGTGCGTTGAAGTGCGTTTTTACTTGAACAATAGTGAAACGGATTTCTATTCCAGATGCGTTTAGATGCGGTCAATAATTCGAACGCATCCAGACACGCCCACCAAACGCGGCTGAACGCGGTGATTACTGTAGACGCGTTTGCCTGCGTTCTTAGTTTTACAATTACGAAACGCGTTTCTAATCTAGATGCCTCTAGATGCGTTTATTAACCTGAACGCACCTAGATGCGTCTGTGAAACGCGCCTGAACGCGTTTTATTCACATTTGTTACCGTAGCCGCGTCTACAGGCGGTTAAAGCGCATTTAAACGCGTCAGGTGTGCGTAGGGATGCACCGGTAACGGTGAATCACCGGTTCACCGGTCTAACGGTAACCGGTACCACCGGTAACCGGGACCCATTCCAACCAGGACCCGTTCCAACCGGGACCCGTTCCACCGGGAACCGTTCCGGCCGGGAACCGTTCCACCGGGAACCGTTCCACCGGGAACCGTTCCACCGGGAACCGTTCCACCGGGAACCGTTCCACCGAGAACCGATATGAGGCAGTATAAACCGCCATAAACCGGTATTACCAGTATGAGCCTGTGTAAACCGGTATAACTTGTATGAGCCGGTATAAACCGGTATGAGCCGGTATAAACCGGTATGAGCCGGTATAAACCGGTATGAGCCGGTATAAACCGGTATAAACCGGTATGAGCCGGTATAAACCGGTATAAGCCGGTATGAGCCGGTATAAACCGGTATGAGCCGGTATAAACTGGTATGAGCCGGTATCAACCGGTATAAGCCGGTATGAGCCGGTATTAGGCATGCGACAGCTCCAGCTCAGCTCCAGGAGCGTGAGCTGTTACACCAGCTCCAGCTCTCGGGAGCTGAAGCTCCCTTACAGCTCTAGCTCTTTGGAGCTTGACGTAATCACAAGTCTAACTAAAAACAATTCACATAACGAAAAACATCACATCCCACAACTCCTCAAGTGCTATCCTAGAGGGGTACCCACAACTCTTCGATCGCTATCCTAGGGGGGTAACCACAACTTTTCAACCGCTATTTAGGTAGATAATATTAAGTATGAACAGCGCTTTGTAAAGGCTGTAATGAGCACTCTTCTAGCGCTCACGTGGGGTGTTTTCGATTACTGATCGTGTATTATCTTTCTTTTTGGTGTAGGCTAATGCAATCATGTTATACGTATATTTCTATTTTCACACATTTTTCTTTGGTTTTGTTGCTGATGGTGTTTTTCTCACGGGGGAGGCTTTCGGACAGGATAGACTAGTGTGTTTATGGCTTTTCTAATAGAAATTCTTTTACATGACGGTAACATTTTTCGGGCTATCCCACTGATCGCATGAGTGTTGAAGATCGAAGGTCTAAAGCTATTCGGGTATGCTCACATTGGGGTCGAATGAAGTCTCAGTTGAGTTCGGTTAGAAAAAAAACTGCTCTTAAGATGTTTGTTATGCATTTGCAGACTTTCTAATCTACTTCACTCGTAACCTTCTCGCTTGGTCAGGAGCTTATTGAAATCGAATTTTTCGACAAATTGCGATGCACAGTGAATTTGACGTGGACATTCCGAATTTCGCATCAATTTCACTCGAAACCCTATTGGTCAGTCAGGAACCAATAAAAATCGACTTTTTCAAAAAACAGCTCGCCTTAGGTAATCCGACATGGCGAGTCCGAACTTCGCATCAATTTCACTCAAAACCCCATTAGTCGGTCAGGAACCTATAAAAATCGGGTTTTTCAAGGAACCGTGTGAAATTCAGAGATCCAATGTGGAATAAGCTATAGGGAGCTGTTTTTTGAAAAACTCGATTTTTATTGGTTCCTGACTGAAGAATATGGTTTGGAGTGAACTTGATGTGAAATTCGGACTCCCCATGTCGGATCACCTATGGCCACCTGTTTTTTGAAAAACTCGATTTTCATTGGTTCCTGACCGACTTATCGTGTTCTGAGGAAAATGTGTGCAAAACTGGGTTCCCCATCAGGAAATTTCTACAAGGCCTTGTTTCGGAAAACGTCAAATTCTATTAGTTTGAACTTGAGGAATGAAAAGTCGAGTCGAATGGGTACAAAATTTGGACTCCGCTCATTGAATATCTCAATGGGAGCTGCTTCTTGAAAAAATTTAGTTAGGTAAATGGTACAGCCCGATTTTCAGCCTAAGAGTTAAGCAATCTTCCTTTGGTAATCTACGCTGAACAAACCATGAAAATTGCGTGAGACCATCATCGATATCAGCACCTATTCAAATCAAACAGGCAGTACGCAAAATATTTCCTCAACAATGTCCATAAGACCTTATCGAAAAACGCGATCAGTATCACAAACGAAATCAAGAATTCCAACTGCCATTAAACGCCCCCGTCATGATACTTTCCGATCAGGAACAGCAAAACACACCCATCCAACACTCATGATTATCCCTAGGAAAGCCCAAGCAGTGTTATGGGTACTCCACTAGGATAGCGCATGAAGAGTAGTTGGTACCCCCCTAGGATGGCGCATGAAGAGTTGTGGGTAACCTCGTAGGATAGCGCATGAAGAGTTGTGGGTACCCCCCTAGGATAGCGCATGAAGAGTTGTGGGTAACCTCGTAGGATAGCGCATGAAGAGTTGTGGTTACCCCCCTAGGGTAGTGCATGAAGAGTTGTGGGTAACCCCCTAGGATAGCGCTTGAACAGTTATTGGATATGATGTCTTTCGTGTTGTGAATTGTTTTTAGTTAGAGGCGTGTTTAGCTCTCGCTCCAAAGAGCTGGAGCTGCCGGGAGCTCCAGCTCACGAGAGCTGGAGCTGGGGGGTACCTCTTTTGGGCAGCTCTCAAGAGCTATAGAGCTGGAGCTGTCGCACGCCTAGCCGCTATAAACCGGTATAACCGGAATGAGCCGGTATAAGCCGGTATACGCCGGTATAAGCCGGTAT
>OENT01002803.1:0-17546 GCA_900239685.1 Rotaria macrura
GTTCAGTGATATTAATCCGAAACGCTCGGAGACGCGTCGAAAATCGAAAAATGGTTACATGGGTAGATCTAGGTTCTCTGACTAAGATTAGGATTGAGTTTTTCCCTAAATCCAATAAGTATTCTTCTTCATGAAAATCTGTGTTTTTAATAGTATACAACTTAGAATGAATATCTTGACTTAGACTATAAAGAATTTTCGCGAAGTGCAATTTAGTGTAAACAATAAGTCAGATTTTGAAATTGCTATCTAACTACTTATTTATTCAAACTGTCTACTTAAAAATATTTCCTAATAGATAAACACATCTGAATGGACAAATCATCACAAGGTCATTTGGGAAAAATCAAACACACTAACATATATTGCAGGTTAAACAAAAACATCATACAAGACAAAGAAACGACAGAATGATCTCCGGTAATAAGTTTAAAGTTAAACAATCTGAACTCTAAATTGAATAAGATGACTCGTTTACATTCATTTTTTGATAACTCAGAACCGATAACTTTAAAATCAACTTCCGATACTACAAGAATCAACGAAAAATAGAGAATTGTTGAAACAAGACATTTATTTCTGACTTCTCGTTGATTGTATCATTTATCGTACAATGTTAACAAGCTAACTTTGTTTTTCATGAAGTCTGATTTTTTTTCATATCGTTTATTCATGGTAGTGTCTTGTAAAGAAAGAAATGTTAAGTTTATGTAGATTTGAATCAATATCTTGGATTGAAATTTCTGACGTGTGCAAAATCTTAATCTAAGTAGATGTAATCAAATCGAATTGATGATTACTCTTCATCCGCTCATTCCTGAACATGGCAGTTTCTCAGACAAAACAAGGTCTAATTGAATGTAGATTACTGAGATAATAATTAAAACTCGTCTATTTCACAACATACCTCTTCTAGCTGATATACTGTTCTTCTCTGTTAATGTACTTAGATATTTTTAAGTATTATGTTTTTCGCGTCTTTAAACTATAATAACATTAACAATTATATATGGATGGTAAAGATTAACATTCTCTACCACCAGAAACTTGTCTAGACAGATGAAGATTATTCGTTCCCTTGTTCACAACAAACTACTAACTGTAAGAGGAATTCTTTTTTTTTCGAAGAATACTTTTTTACGCTTAAATCGATCAAAATAAGTCAGTTAACTGACAAATAGAATACGGGTCAAGTTTGAAGTCATTTCTGCTAAGATAAGAAAAGAAAGACGAGTGGTCTCTTAGTGAACAAGTTTCTTTTAATAGAAAACATGTGACCAGACAAAAGTTTCTATTTCGATCATACGTAGTTGATACGCTTTTCCAAATATCGAATGAGTATTAGGGCATGAAGAATTATAAATTCAAAGGATCACTTCTATTCAAACTAAAATTTCAAAAAAAATCCATCGTACGTAACTGAATCAATTGTGTAACAGATCAAGATAAATGTAGAATCAATAAATGCTTCGAATAGTTCGTTTCATTTTCGTGCTTATTGCTACGTCTGACCTCTGCATAAATGTGATCAATAGATTATTTGAAATATGAATTGATTGAAGTTTTTTTAGATTAGCTTATATGACGATTTGGAAATTGAAAAACTCACTATCATGTGCTTCGGTTTCGTTTTCTTCGATTGATTTCGATTTTTAAGATCATCATTTATGAGTGTAGTCTATTAGATATCGGCAGGATGCGTGACATTCTATTTGACGTTCGACAAGGTATTTTTAAAAAGCTTGTATTTGTGAATAAGAGAATTTTTTAGGTTTAAACTTCAGATATTTAAATGAAAATGTTACTAATCAATGAAAGATGATCACTTTCATAATGAATCTGATAGACCTTCTGTAGCAAAAACTAGCAGGTCATGAGATGTTTGGTCTGAATGAAAATAGTACAAGTTTTTATGTACATTGGCACAGTTGCTGCAGCTCAAGTTTTACTTTCAACTCTAAAATCAATGTTAACGAAAGTTCAAATGAACATAAAAATTTACCCTTATTCTCGGTGATAAATGATTCACGTCAACTAGTTCATTTTTTATTTGCGTTTTCACCTGCCATTACAATTAGGTTAGAATGTCCCGAAATACATAACGAGAATGGATATTGAACGACGATCGAGCTTATCGTCAAAGAAGCGACTGAAAATTGTACGAAAAAGGAATCAAATGGAAAAACTCCAATCGCTTAAATATTTTTTAATCGATTAAAAAGCTTTAAGCCATGACTGACAGTACCTAATATTCATTTCAAATTACAAGAAGGATGAGTATTTCTCGATGAAAAACCAGAGAAAGAAGTCCATTTTCAGTCAGAAATCTGCCGAAAATCTATTACGATGTTAATAAATAGTGACAAGCGAACCATTTTAATACGAATCTTGCATAGATAATCGAGCCTCAGTTAACCATTCAAGTCTACTGCTGAAAATTAAAATTGGAAAATTCTGACATTAAGCTACTTTAGCTGTTCTAGAAATCCGAATGAGGCCTGAGAAACCTTTTCAAAGAGTTTGGTTTCGAAGATTCGACGCAGTTTTCTTTTGTTTTTAAACATCACAAAACTCACCACTTCTTTTAATTTGAAATGTATACTAATTATCAGTTGCAATGAATTTAATTTTACCAGTCAATGCAAATAATATTTTGAAAGGATTCAACTCGAATGAAATTTGTATTTATGCCTCAGACTATTGTTGAGAAAGGTGAAAATGAATCAGCTTATCAGTCTCTATTCTAGCCATAACTCAAATCCTGCAATCTCTTTTATTTCATTTTCAATCTATGTAGTTGATAGTTTCGTTTGATAAAAAAAAAGACCAGATATAGCAAACACAAACAAGTGCGCTCTTACAACGTCGAACGTCATCTTATCAATACTCGGATTATTTTATGCTATTTAGATATTTAGTCGAGATCTACAGTAAGAAAACAACATCGAACTATGTTGAAACAGCAACTAAGACANCGTGTGAAAAAAGTACACGAGCAACACAAATAATTGAACTCGTTGATTTCAATTCATTGATATGTTTTATGAACACTTCAATAGTTGTTGCTTAGAATGTAGATCGTATTTATAGGTAATGAAGCGCACGATGAGTCCCATAAATGAACATCCGTCAACAAGTATGCTAAGATATCTTTTCCCCGACAGAGATTTTTAATATTCACTGCAGGAATTTTAATTCTACAAGTAGATCCCATCGAAATGTATGGTTATTTCTATAATATTGACGAAATGATACTCCGATCCCAAGTGTTGTAATCCTACTGAATAGACGGCATGGTATATGGTGTGACTTTGTTTATATTAACTAGGAGCGTTTGGTCTGCTGCCTATTCCTTGTCTGTTCTGTTTTTCATGCTGTTCTAAATATAAGTAAATCAATCGAACACTTAAAACTTATGTGTTTTCATATTATTTTTCGATTGCTTGTTCGTCGAGTATCAACATGCCGATCTCGATGGATTCTCGAGAGAGTACTACCGTAAACCGATTTCAAGGAATGTGAACCCTTTCGAGACTGAAGCGATCAAAAGTATTCTTCAAACTTTCAACAAAATCATTATCTCTGTTGAAAACGCCTCCCTTCACTAAAAGCTTAACTTAGCTACAGTCTCTGCTGTTAGTTACTTGAGGGCCATTACAGAAAGTGCCGTCATCGAGGGGTAAACGGTAGATCATCACCACGAAATTCCTAATTCAATATGCTTGCAATTCAAAATTTGAAGAAAAATATGTTTTAAGATTAAGACTTCGCTTTCACTTAATATGTTTATATTAGGACTCCCATGTTATTAGAAAAATGCATTTAAGTGATAGTTTCAGTCGCCTTTCTTTTTGGGACAGCAGGTTTTTCATTCTGATCAACTGCTTATACAGTTGGCCGAAGAAAATAAATTGTAGAAATACATCATCATTTCTCAAACATGATTTCGTCACATCTCTGCTCATCATCTAAAAATGTCGCCTTACGTATTCTTGAAAGTTTCGTTTTTAGAGCGCATATAACTCACCATTTAAGTTATGAGCTTGCTAAAGAAAGTTTTTTCATACTATTTGTTGTTGAGTTAAACGTTTTAATCCTTTAAACAACAATTATAAGTCTAGCCAATTCTTTATGATTCCTGCATACTTGGGCAGGTCGGTTGAAGTTGACTAATCATGATAGCAGTTTTTCCATTTATTTTGCTAGGATTCCTTCTTCAGTACTTTTCAAGTATGATCAAATTGAACAGTATCAATCAAGTATTTATAAAAGTACAGAGCGATGAAAATGAAGTATTCTGTTACTTGTCATAAAGCTTTTAACTATCCGCAGGAATGCTCACAATCGATTACGTAATAATGATGAATCGAAAAAAATCTTTGATAAATAACTTCGAATAAATTAAAGAATCGAATAAAATAACTTTTTTCTAATGCAATTGATTGTCATAATAGAACTATTATTAATTGAAAAATTAATAGTTTTATCAATGATTGATAATATTTTATATCGAAAATTATTTTTTAACTAGAACACTTCAATACGTATAATTGTGATCTTCATCCATTCCACACATAATCAGTCAGGTGCTTTTTAAATACGAGTTTTGAGGACGACATATTAGTGACATACTCCATTAGATTTCAATCTAGTGTACCACTGTTAGATAACAAAATTTGTTCTTTTTAGATCTAAAAAGACTCGTATTTGTATATTGCTCCAATTATAAGATGCCAGACTTTTCTGGAAACCCTTTTTTTAATAATTGACAAGTCATTACTAAAAACTATCTCTGATGAATGATTTTCCCAAATATTGACTTTTGGGAGATATTCAATGACATTGAAACGAAAAGAGAGATCCCGACTCCTCTCTAGAGATATTTTTACGTAATTAATCAATGTTCCTGCACAAATCTTATATCTCTTGGGTGAAACAACGTTGAAATGTCGGCCATGTGTAGACAGAAGGATAATAACTTGTTGCATCGAACATTGATATTACAAATCAACTTCTAATAAAATTCACTACTAGAATCTCGACCTCAAAACTCACATGAAGAAATCCATCTGCATGATAAATTGTTAAAACCATAAAAATCAAAATATTTGGATACTCCACTTTGTTCTCTATCGATGATAAAAACTCCGGATCTCTATTTTATTCCTATCGAAGATTATTCGACTTGATATTTGTCATAAGTTTGATTAAAAGAATCTTTTAATCATAAAGTTTTAAAATGATTCATCAAGATTTATAAGTCTACATTTATTTGAAGATTAATTTGTAAAATTTTAGAAAAATACTTTCGTTTCATTAAGTGATATGACTAAATACCACTGAGTGGCAATGTCTCATAAAGTAAATACAGCAATTGTAGGGTCAACGTATCTCAGTCACTACTCTGTATAACTGTATTAACGTATAATTTTTTCCAAATATGTTTTTTTGATAGCCCTATAATCCTTTAATAAACGAAATAGTGTTTCCATCAATCGCGTAGCAATGCGAAAAAGTATTACAGACTATTATATATGGATTTAATAATTTTGTTATAAATCTGAAAGTCATTTTGAATTCGTATCTATCTAAGAAATGATGTGATTTTAATATGGTTTGCAATTGAAAACAATGATAAGTTTTGCAGAAAGAAACTGTTGAGATGTCAGTATTTGTGTAGTAAGTCGAAGCAAAAATCGAAAAGTTTGCAATGTCTTAAACGAAAAATCGATGGGTTATTGTAACTATCAAATTTTGATAATCAATATCTCATCGAAGAAAGTACCACAATTCAACTGATGGAGAATGTTCCCTCATGCCAACAAGAATTATTTGATGTGTCCGTGGATGAATTTTTCAGTTTCAGAATTTTAATGATTTCAACAATTTAGAATGATATCGAAGTGTTTAAACAAACAATCGTTTTTCTGTTAAAAACGGTTTGTTCAGAATAAGTCCTTTTTAAGCAATACCCAACATTCTGTATTATTTAATAGTATGATGATTTCGTCATTTACGAGTTCAGCTGTTACTAATTTATTTTTCAATTTGGAACACTGTTTTGGTTCAATATATAGACTGCTTCATTTTAGATGCTTAGCATGATTTATTCACCGTTATTCAATAAGGTAGAAGAATGCGCAGTAAAATGAAATTGAAAAGAATTTTTACAGATTTCCATATTCTGAGACCTAAGTAAAACACTTTTCTTGAAAATATTTGAATCCTTGGAGCAACAATGGATGTTTAACTTTTGAGCTTTGAATCGAGACGAAATTTCTCCAAGTTTCGTCAGTAATTTAGCTAGCTGAGGGTCTTGATCAAATATTCTTTTCAAGCTACTCACATAATTTGTTTGGTTTAGCTTCGACATAGATCAATTGATTCCAATCGATTCGATCGTTTATCACTATGTTTGCTATCTTATTTGTTGATCGAATAAGTTCATTTAATGATATTTTCATCTGATCCATTTCATGTTGAAGTCGTTGAATATCATTTTCGTCATAATCATCGTCCTTTTTTCGATCACGAATTTCTGTTGCCATTGTTTCAAACTCTTTTGCTAGTGTTTCTTTTTCTCCAGTCAACACTTGAGCAAGTTGATGACGAGCTTGTTCTGCTGCATTATGAACATTTTGTAATGTTGCAGTCTCCCATCGATCGATTTCATCGAACATTCCCGAAGCGGAGGCATTCGATTGTTTTAATCGGTTTATTTGTTCGAGTAGCTCATCATGAGTTCGCAAAACTTCATCGTCGAATTTCTTCAAAAGCTCTTGACGATGTTGATTTAAATCGTTAGTGCAAAAGTATTTTTTACATCCACCACACATCCATCTTCCGCCGCTCTTTGAACAGACCGAACATGGATTTGATGCCGATCCTGATGCCATCTCTATTGATAAAACACGAATGACAGTGTATCGGAGAATATCAAATTATTGCAGAGAAACAGTATCTAAACTCTGTACGTGTAGGGAGGATAAAAAAGTAATCGCTGATGGAAAAATTTTAATAAATGCGGACTCTATTTGTTTTTTTATACACGCTACTTACCTTTCCAGTTAAGTTTGCGCCGAATAAAAATTTTAATGACAACATAAAATGCACTACTCAAAAATGGCTCTGCACTCAAAAAAAGTAGGGTTTTTACCGAACCTGAAAAGTCCGGCATGATCTCACGGAAAGATTCTTAGTTCCGTACCAAAAAATAATTTCGTAGCTAACTTGAAACTTTTAAAATTTTCCTAGATTCCCCAAAGTTTCGGACTTCTAAAGAAAAACTTCTCGCGAGTTGTGTACGTTTGCCTTAGGTTTCGTAAACCCTCTGCTAAACCTCTGATAGCTCTGTAGAACACATCAAGTTTCAGTATATATGAGAGTGTGAGCGTGGATCTGGGTCTGCGAGTGGAGTATGACTGTGGGTGTTGATCCAGTTGTCTGGTTAGCATAAGGAGGGGAATTATATCGAGTCATAATCACGGAGATATAAGTATCCATACACACCCACACATACTCGCCTCAGAAATGTCAGCCGTCGTTCCGAATGAAGTTTTCAAAAATTTCTCGAACATCACTGGCATTACGACAAGAAGTAAACATTTTCCTTACTAACGAGTAAAATTCATTCATTCTCAGGGCGTGAGATTTCGGGTTACTGAAATCATCAACAAATTCATGTGATTTTGTAGTGTACTGCATAAAATGGTCAAACATCACGATACAGTGTTTGTATGAAAAATCTATCGCTTACACCATCAAAATGAATTCTTCTGCATTAAATGTGTGTGGGTTGGAGGAGTGGTATGGGCCTACACCTAGCACGGAATTTCAGGGTCTGATACATATATCGTAGACCGATCCCAGATACTGCCCAATCTGGAATCAACCTACGATAATTATATACATCAGCTTCTATACCCACACCCATTTATATTTCGGTAAGTTTTCGGCGATTTCCTAAAAAATTTTCAGCCAGAATTTTGGGTGGGTATTAAGGGGGGAAAAGCTGGACTTCATCGACTTCAAAACAAATTTGAAGTAAGACTGAATTACAGTGAAGTACGAATGAAATATGCACTCGTGAAGTCTCGCTTATCTACCTTGGTGGGTGTGGGTGTTGGGCTTGTCTTAGGTAATATTCAAACCCACGACCTTTATCACGAAATTAATAAATGTTTCTCTCATTTTGACTGCTATGTCCACAAAGATAACATCCTTTCTCTTTCATTCTGTATTGCTCAAATGCGTATGGCGATAAATGTTAAATCTTTGCAAGTCACTAATGTTTTGACGTTTCCTAAAGAAAATAAATTTGTAGACAGGACGATGTTCATAGTTTGTTTGGGACAAATAACGACTTAGAAAATAACTTTTTTCTTTGTTTAAATGCAATGTCAATAGGCACAAGCCGGAGTTCTCACTTTGTTTTAAATAGATTCTTTTCTGCAGATCGAAAACAAAATAAAGCAACATTCTCATTCGGCTTCGATTGATACATTGACGATGCGTGTCCCTACGGAAAATCTTTGATGTTTCAGTAGCAGATCCTTGAAAGATATAGTCCGGATCCTGCCAGGATTCGCACTTTTTTCCTGAGGAAACGACTGATTCCTGAAAAAAGCGTGTAGCCACGGTTTCTCAGGATCCTGTCACGATTCGAATCAGGATTACCAGGGATCCTACAAAGTTTACGCTTGTTTTTGAACCAGGATTCGGTCAGGAAACGACTGAATCCTGAAAAAAGCGTGTAGCCACGGTTTCTCAGGATCCTGTGAAGATTCGAATTAGGAATTTTAGGGATCCTGCAAAGTTTTGCTTGTTTTTTGAACCAGGATTAAGTCAGGAAATCGATAAATCCTGAAAGAAGCGTGTAGCCACGGAATCGTAAGATCCTGTCAGGATTTCAATAATTCAAAATTGGAGAAAAAAAGATTTCTGGTCACATTTTTCATGATACTACTGGGTTTCTCAAAGATCTGATTGAATTTCTTGACAGGATCTTTGCAGGATTGAACTAGATTTTCACCAGGATGTGATCAGTTTCTTGACAGGATCTTTGCAGGATTTTCTAAATAGAACATAAGAGAAATGAACACATAGAGTATCGATCTCTAGACCTTCAGTTTACATACCGATCAGCTTACCGAGCTGGATGTGCCATGCCATTCTATATCAGTTCAACGTGCAATATCATTTATTTCTGACTTTAGTGGAAACTGCTATTTGAATTCTATCTGAATACAAATTATTTGAAAAAAATTCTGAAAATGCATCATTTTGCAAATTTATTTTAATCGGTGAAGTTGTGGTATCTTTTTATTTCGATTCGATTTTATATTTTGAATTTTTTTTCGTACCTTATCAAAATTATGAGCCGTTTTTGTCGACAGATTTCCTGCTGACTAAAACTATCCATTTAATGAAAACAATTTCACAATGACTAAATTCAAATGAATACCTGATTTGATGATTTTCAGTTTTCGTTTCTTTATAAGATTAACCCATAACTCATTGCCGTAGTCGGGGTCGTAAAAAGACGATTTTACAAACTACGAACAGGTTTAGAAAATATTTTTTCCAAGATTTTTATGACACCTTCTATTTGTTTATGAAAAGAACCAAATCAAGATCAACATAAAAATACTATTAGATTATTGAATTTTTAGAAATGTGTCGAAGTCCGAATAAAAACGCAATAGGATCTTGAAAAATACTTCCTTTTATTATCATTGAAAGTTTGCTCAACAGGCTTTTAAATCTTGATCAGATCGTTGCCCGAATTCAGTGAAAACGTGAAAGAACCTCTGCACTCATTTCTGCTAGGTACCTGACAGGACCCTGAAAATTTAAATTCTGAATAGTCTTTAAACACAAATATAAAAAGATCTTAACAAGATCCTTGTATTTTCTCATCAAGATCCTGTTCATACTTGTACTTTTTTTAAACATTGAAAATATCTTTTCTTGAGCAGTTCCGCTCAGGATCTTGATTGAAGCTGGAAGGATTGTTCCGTTGAGGATTCTCACTAATCTTATTTTATTCCTGGTAAGATCCTTCTCTGGCATAACATCATTCTCGACAGGATCCTCGTATCAGGATCCAGAACCAATCCTGACTCGAACTTGATGAATCTTGGAAAAATCGTCTTTAGGATTTTTGTCAAGTTCCTGAATAGGTTGCGGAGTGAATTCTGGTAAGATCCTGGAATATCTACACAGAAAAAAAATTGAGCAAGAACTAGAACAAATCCTGGATAGAATCCAGAATCAAACCTGACAGGATCCTTGAGATTTATGATTCTGAAAGGTCCTTCAACGTTGTCTCAAAAACTGGGCATGGTTGAAGAGACTAAGCAGTATCTGGCAAGAATGTTTCCTAAATCCTTATATCTTCTTATCAAAATCATGATTAGTTTTGAGATTGTCTTGCAAGGTTCGAAATCGCATGTTCTTGAAAAGTTCTGAGCAAGATCCTGGTTGAAGCTTAGCAGGATTCGTTAATATCGTATTCCGACTGGTCTTGTTATTTTCTTGCCAAGATCCTCGTCTGGTATCGCTTTCACTCCTGGCAGGGTCTTCATACGAGGATTTGAAACAGATCTTGACAAGAACCTGATAAAATCTTGCTAAAATCCTTTCTCAGAGTCTTGAGAGGATCCTTGATAGGACCTAGAGTAAATCCTGGTAGGATCCTGAATTCTCAAGTCAGAAAAATATCCGCGTAGGAACTTGAAATAATCTTGAACAGGATCTTATTTCACCTTGAAAAATCTTGGAAAAAGGAATTACCAGGATTCAAGATAGGATCCTGAACAAAACTTGGCAGGATCCTTGATATTCACGATCCTGAAAGATCCTTCCAGGGTTTCTCAAGGAATGAGGAGGATTGAGACTAGGGGTTGTATGGATTCGGATAAAACCGGTATAAGGAATACGCATTCATCATCGCCGTAATTATGATAATTTTGTGAAGGGAAAAATATGTTTTCATGATGGATTTTTCTTTCTCGTTATCGCTCTCAGGGGTACAACAAAAAGATTTTTCTACAACAATAGAAAAACGAACCCTATCTTTTCTCGGTTTTCATACTATGTTATGTAAATTCTTTCATACATAATACATGTGTCATTGTTGAGAGATCATGGTTTAAATCTCTTTCTGCTTCTGTTGTTTCACTTTTCAATGATACAGAACAAAGCAAATGACTTATTTTTCATTGCTCTACGCTTTGCCATAATAGAACGAGATGGTAATCGAGATTGGCTAGGGTTCAGATGTTGGTGTTGGCAACTATGTTGGAAAATAACTAACCCCACAACCACATCCCACAGTCACATAGAGGTCAGCAGTCCCAAAAATTACCGGAACCAATTCCTTCAAAAACATCGGTTCTGGTTCGGTTCCAAAATTATTACATGGAACCGTGGAACCTTTTTGTTATCGAAAATTGCCTACGAGCTGTGGTAGATGCAGTATCGTTCATGTTTTTGGATGTTGCTGACTAAAAGATTCTATTTTCCATCTGGATATGCGTCTAAGGTCGTAGGTGAAGAACATTGTGCATCATTTCTTTTTAATTGTCTGTCGGGAAGACTAGACGTCACCAGTCATATTAAAGAAACAATTCCGTGGTTCCCTTATCGGTTCCTTGGCGAGTGTTTCTACGGTTCCGGTTCTGAGAAATTTCTTAAAAAACAGGTCTCAGTTCTAGATTTTGGGGAACCGCAGACCTGTACACCCACGTTAACAATATTCACATCAGCTTGATACTAACTACATAACCTTCTAAATATTTTCTCTTATATCTGGAAGCTTCGAAATACTTTACTCACGGTACTTCCGAGTATTTTCAATAATACTCACTAGTTGGTTTAGAAATTGTTTTCGACCTTCACTGCTTGCTCACTTGTTTTGAATGATTTTGAAACGGTTTGCGACCTTCACTGCTTGCTTACTTCTTTTGAATGACTTTTATCTTTATTTTTACAGTATAGCAACACTGTTTGCTTAGTTTCTATGTCTTGGCTCTTTCTTTTGGTTTTCTTTAATATTCTTTTCAAATGCATACTCTACGGTGAAGGACTAAACATAGCAACAGTGAAACATTTAGAGTAAGAATGAATTTTGAGTAATGACGAAAATTTTGAAAAGAACAGATTTTATTGAAACGAGCCTATTTCAATATGATTGAAGACGCCAGAGATTGTTCAATGATTGACAGCAGCTGATTTATATTCCCTATTGGGGGTACATTACACGATTACTTGCAATACTAACTATGGACTGTAGTGTTGACATCTAAAATATTTATGTTTAATATGAATGCTGGTTATGGACCGAATTAAAAATATTTCGTTTCAATATCTGAAAAAGTCAACATGAAAATGCATAGATTCGTGTAAATCTAAATTACCTTGTATCTAAATCTTTACTTTCTTTTTTGAGCATTTAATAGAAATGTACTGTATTTTAGATAGAAGATTTCTTAATTGGTCTTCTATTAGATTTTTCAAAAGGTGATGCCAGTGTGAAACAAACTTTCTGTTGTATCTTCAGTTTCAATATGAAATGGTACGTTAGAATAATAAAGAAGGAAAATATTTGAAAATTTTGAATTTTGACTAAATCACAAATTGGAATAAATAGTCGATCTACTGTACTTTTGTTTCCTTTCAAATAGCTGTTAAATAGTGGAGACTTTTGATAAACCAGAATGAATAAAAAATAAATTAGGAGATTTTTAAAGGGAGTGTTTCATATTCTCAGTAGATGTAAAAATGAATAATAAAAATAATGAAAAATAATTCTTGCATCACAATAAGAATTTCTATAGGATCTTTTTAATTGATGTTATAGCATTAAATATGAAATAAATCAAAAATGAAACTTCATATTCATACTATGAAAGAATTTCTTCAATAAGCGAGATCATATCCAGATGTTTTAAAATATTCTACGACCTAACAAGAAAGAATATCGTATCTTGAAATAATTTGGTTGTAAGACTTGAAATGATTATTACACAATCTAAAATAAATCTGTTTGTTAATGGATCTTAAGATTTCCTCAATCATACACCGAACGATTTTAAGGCCAGTGGATATGAAAATTCGTTCGATTTTATATTCAAAACCTTTTTTCGATTTCATGATATTTTGATAAAACTCGTTTCGAATTCCGTAGATTTGGCACCCAACGATTGATAGTTCCGCAGATGATTTAAACGTTTTGTATATTTCACGCTGATCGGTTATCACTCGACTTTCAACTTTAATTAAGAAGACTTCACATGATACTGCTAGTGGGGAATGGCAAAACTTAGAACATTCTTTTGTATTAAACCACTGTTTACTTTGATATCGAAAGCATCGTTAAAGATCGAGTCAACGAACAGATGAATTCGTATGATTGACATTAGGCACTTCATAGTCAAACCAATCTTTAATTATTAACGAATCGAGACGAGGTGGTCAGTCATTGTAATCATTGCCAATTCATGGCATGCCTGGTGAGATCAATTGACCGTTCGAGTAAAGAATGACTGAAAGATGCTTAAGATTTATAAATCGCAATTGTGATAAAGCCGCCGATCTCGTTAGTATCATTACTATAAGAAATGGAACGTACTCGATTGTAAGACCAATAATCAGTTTTTTGAAGACAATTTGATTTTGATAGAAAGCTGTCAAAGACAAAAAAGTAAGGAAATGTTTGAAGTAATGTGTAAATTTTAATCATACCATATCGGTTGCATGAAATTCAATCGCGGTGAATAAACCATCGATGTTCAGTAAGCCAGAGCGAAATTTGAAATGAACTCATCAATTGATGAAATTTTTCTTGGATGCTCTCATCGTAATTGATTGTAATTTGCATTTTTAGATGAAAAATTACATTTTTGAGTTATGTTACCATCGATGTTCGTTCAACTCACTATAACGGCATGTATCAATTACTGTCGAATCGACAATGTCGATTGACATAAATTGTGCATGTCTTGTAAAATATTGAATAAAATATTTAGTAGGTCTCGTACAGATATTGTCCTCAAATTCACCATAGATGAAATAGTGGATAATCGGTGTTGCCCTATCGAACAATCATAGATAAACATAGTTGCCGAAGATTTGATGTATGTTGAAATAGATGATCCAATTGATCATTGTAAAGGAAAGATATTCAATGGATGATGGAACCAATCTTAATTTCGAAGAGGTTTCTTCAAGTACCATAAAAATCTGATCATGTTGAGAGCAAGTGACTTCCAGGAGGCTCCATATGTTATTGATCATTTCCATCATTTCATGTTGTTTATGGAAAGGTTGACACTGAACGGATCTGAGATGAGTAAGATTGGGAATAGCTCAAATTCGTTATCTCTTACGAACAGTGCACCGATGAAAGCGATCACTAATGATGAAATTGAGGCAAAGTAAAGTCGTATGTAAAGAAAATAGCGACTTTATGCTATTTCGTCAGTTTGAAAGTTGAAGTGATATTATCTGATCGAATATCAATGACAAATAATCTTCATAGGCAATATCGAAACTCGTTTAGATACAGACTGGAAATCAAGATGACCATGTATTTGAAAATGGATGGGTGTAGTCATGGTTTTCTGAGGGCGCCATTTGATTTTGTGGTGTACGTGTGGGTGGAATGACAGTTTTGGTATAAGTTGGATCCTGCTTTTTACTATTAGTGCGCATACCAAATTGCTTTTTTATGTTAAAGTGAGTATGTAGACCCTGCAATAGCCGAGAAACAAACTTTCTTTTCTCCCCACTCTATATCCCCTTGGTAAGGACTGTCGAACACTAGAAAATAGAAATTTAAGATTTATCGCTCTTTTTTTTGCGTTTGACATTTCACGAAAGAATACATCCGAAAAATCATATGGCGAAAAAATCTTGGATTTACAATCACTTAACCTATTGTGAATTTAATATGAGTTCAGGGTGTTCAATGAGATATTGTCTAACATTGTGTTTTCTTCAACGATGCGTTATGACAAGGAAATCGATAAATAAAACCTTTGCAACATATCAGTTATATAGATGGTCCAATGACGTATGGTCAACAATGTGTGATTCTATGTCCATTCACAATATCGTCTCTGACTTAATTTATATAAAACATCAAAAAATAATGAAATATAATCAGAATGTGGCTAAAAGTTTCTTTGTCCTATACACGAGATTACGGTTCTAAAACAGAATTCAACGAATATTGGATTGAGCCAAAGTTGCAATCAAAGAGAATACTTTTTTATAGAATGGCATCAATGTGCGACGACTTCATGAAATAGGATCATCTTAATGCCATGAATAGCACTGCAAATTGCAGCTAAAAGTTATCGTAGAATTCACGATTGAAAACGACTTTTCTCAATGATAAACGTTCATTGGAATGCCTTCCACTGCGTACGTGATGGAATACGAATTGATTGTTGTATGCATTGAATACATTTTCTTTTTAAATTTCCAACCACGAACTAAGCAAATTTATAGATAAGCATCTATTTCTTTTTTTATGAAATGATGAAAGTAAACAAAGTAGGTTGATATTCAGCTTCAATTATTATGTTTACTTCTGAATACAGGCAATCATCCATCCAATTGAGCTTTTCCTGTAATGAAATCAGTGACAATGGAGTAGACATATGACTGAAGCGCCACGAACATACACAGTAAGTTATCCATCAATGTGATTTATCTTACATTAATCTTTCTCGAAATTTCACATCTAAGTTTTAAGATGCAGTATTCGATTTTCAAACAGATCAAAAGCTATTTTTTGGGCTTCGGAATATTGTTAGAAGTTTTTCATAGTAGAATAGTTTACAAGTTATGCTTGGGAACCGAATAATGCTTAATTGAAGAAGAATTCCCGATAGTACAGAATCAAGTATTCGTCAATTCATCTGAGAACGTTTTGACATCATTAAGCTTGTGGCGATCCTCGGCTATATGAGCGGGTTCTTATTCGAAAATTGGTTACTGCGGGACGAATTCTAGTTTTTTTTAATGAACTGGAGGTCTGGTAGCCTGTCAGTTCTCTGAGCGGGAACTATCACAAGTCAAGGCATCATATGAAAAGTTTGCTTCATCGAGATTGTGTAGAACCTGATTGTAATTGTGCAAAATTTCAATCTCTAAACATTACAATTCATGAAATTCTTAATCACGAAAGTCATATCAAACAATAGACGAATTTCATTTCGTATCTGAAAGCTTCTACTAACATGATTTAAAGGAAAGAGGCTGAATGCACGATGATGATGCAGTTATTTTAATCAATTACGAAGGGAAGATGCTGAGTAAGATTGAAATAAGATGACTTTGTGAAGAATAATTTCCAATGATGAAATATTCTTATCTGAAATCATCTACCAATGAGTAAATGGTAATATCTACATGTCAGCTTAAACCAGAAAAGCGTTCAGAATTTATGGTTTTGTAAACTTGTAAATAAGCTAGGGAATATCACGTAAAGGGAACAATTACGTACGTATTTGAATTCGAGGTAGTTCACTCTTTGTTCTAAAAAATATCTTGAACCGCTCAATATTTCTCATGGTAGTTAGGTAATGTCCAATCTCTTTGGCCCAAACACAATCATTCAATACTAAGCTCATAGATTTTCTATCGGTTAAAGCAATAAATTAAGGTGAAATATTGAAATGATGGAGTCATTTGTCACTTCGCAGCATAAAAATACAAGTAACTGTACTCAAAGCATTGATTACGGCTATGATAAAGATGAACATCTTTTGATTGAAAGATGAATTATACTTTCTGCGAGTATGCAGTTCTTTGTGTATGTTGAAAAGGCTTGATCAAGAATTATATCAGTTATTACAAGTATCCATGGAAATAAGACAGGTAAAAAATTAATACTAATGAAGGATATTTGAACATTTGAGAAGCATCTAAGTACAGGACTACAATACATGCAGATTAGTATTGTCAGAACTAGTCAGTTTTGAAGTATTACCAAACTTAAGGAAAAAGAGATTTAGAATCAAATGCTGAGTCATCGATATATTTTCAACTATGATTCGAATGGGTGGGGATGAAAAGACCCTGTGCACAGCTATACTCACACTGACTTCATCTCAATGGAAATCCAATGGAAAAAAGTAAACTTTGCTTGGGCGCAGAGAAACGTTGGAGACAAAATCATGCTTTAAGGAATAATCATGATCTCTTATTTAAAGTTTTTGTTCTTTATAACGTTAAATGATGTGAAACAAAATAAACATCCATTTTGATCGTATTTTACTAAACCATTGAGAGAAAACTTCTACAAATTGTTCTTGTGAAAATATTCAGGACAGAAATCTCTCTTATTCTGTTGAATGTTAAGAATAGATTTTTTTATATGTTCCCATTGAACAATTATAAATGACATAACTTTCACAAGAAGAAGATTGATTGCTGTTTAATAGAGCATAGCTTAACAGATGAATAGTCAAAATTTTTACTATTTCTATGTATGAATTCCGAGTTTTATGAAATTTCAATTTTCAAAAAGAAGT
>OENT01002804.1:0-17537 GCA_900239685.1 Rotaria macrura
GCGGAACTTGCCATAGTTCCGGTTGGTTCCTGGCTGATCCGTGGTATTTCCTTGAAATTTCCGGTTTCCGGAAGTCTCCGGAATATCCAGGTTCCGGGTACGGATAAATTCGGCCGGAATACTGCTTCCATATTCCGGTGGTTTTGCGGCCGGAAACGGCCGGAAATAGTCCGGAACCGGGAGGAAGTAGCCGGAAAATATCCCGTTTCTTACGGGTTCCGGCCGGATCCGGTCTCCGAAACGAACTACCTGAGCACCTATACTTTGGAAAAGTACATGGTAATTATGTTCGATGCATCCTAATGAAAGTAATATCTATGTACGAAGTACTTTTTCCAAAGCAACAGTATAGGTACAAATGTAAGTACAAGGACCATGTACGTTTTTAAAGTTCAAGTATAAGTGCGTATTTACCAAGTACCTTTTTTAAAGTACAAGTACAAGTATTTATCAGGTATACTCTGTACTTGGTACTTATACTTTTAATTGAAAAAGTGCAAAAGGAGCAAGCACAAATACTTTCGTCCGAGTTCTGTCTTCAACCCTTTATTTTGATGTGTAATCCCTTATCTCTAAACACACAAGGAATCATGCACTACACGTATATTGAATTATTTTGATGGAAAATCTAAACTCTAAAAAAAGGTGTCATAGATTTCAGTTCGAAAACCAGAAAGGTTTCGATTTCATTGCAAAAGTCGAATCCCAGGTCGAACAAGCACGGTCGTAAACGACCATATACGGAGAAATACGGCAAAATACATGGTCCAGTATTACGATCGTATATCTCCGTGTCGTATACGGGGAAATACGACGATATACGGAGAGTAAAACGATCGTTTATGGTCCTCGTATAGAAAACCCGTAAACGGTGTCCATTTCCCACCATATTCCTCCATATACGATCGTGTTTGTCCGTATACGACACGGTGATATACGAACGTAATACTGGACCAGGTAAAACGCTATAATACGACCGTTTACGGTCGCGTGGGGAGCATATACAGTTGTTTACTGCCGTATACGAAGTCCGTAATCGTCGACCTGGGCTGTTTAGGTTTCGTACCATTTTCTAAAACCGTTTTGGCATTTCAAATAAGCACGCGAAACCTAGATGGTTTCGTGTGGCACCTTTTTATTTTCTGTGAAGTCTATATGGAATTAACTAATAAATTTCCCTGTGGGAACATACTAATTGTTCTTTATCAAAATTTATCGAGTGCTTTCAACTTCTTGCGTTGAAAATTATTAAACTTTATAGGAATAAATAATAGCAGGATTTGTAATTGATCTAATCTGAGGAGCTACGGGTACTATGAACTCAGTAGCGGAATAAAAACTTGAACTACTAGAAAAACCCTTCTGTTCTCTTTTTCGTAAGTGGAATTTTGTCGCCTAGCTGCATGTTATAAATCTATACAGAGAGAATAACTAGTTTCAGTGATCGCATCTGATCCTAGATGAAAATTTTCCAATCGATATTCTCCTTCTTAAAATCAATGAATTTTCTTCTGGATACCCTAAACCGTATACTAGTTACAAATACACAATGATATGGGTGCATATTGAGAATTGCTTTTGATTATGAAGTAGTTAAGGTTACTAATTTAGAGGGATGCTTTGCATGACTTCTGACTGTTGGAAGCATCAACTATTCCATAGATAATCTGAAAAATTTCCCATCGATCAACTTAGACCTCAACATGGCTATAAAAAAATGATTAGGCAACTCATGTATGATTCTCTTGCAGACTGCACCAGATTTGCAAACACTTCACACTCTGTCTATAAACTATTAAATAAATGTGCTATCACAGAGTAATTGCACAACAAGAAAAACTAAATATAAGAAATGAATCATATACTGAGCAATCATATACTTTATGGAATGATTTAACAAGTGAAGTCTCTAAGGAATTCAATGATTATTTACATAACACCGTGCTCTAATCAGTGCTGTGTAAAATTTGCAGGAATCTGTCATGAATATGCATTAAGATGGGCGAGAAAAAAAGCAATAATGAAAGAAAAGCGACAGGAAAATCGCGAAATGTCGAATTTCCTCCCAACCAACGAAAATATTTGAGATGTCATTTAATAATTCTATTAAATAGCGAAGTGTTGAGTTCGACTCTAGATGAAAAAAATGGCACTCACACACTCAAAATCTGTAACCAGGACGAAGCTGTCTAAAACATTTCTATCGGATTCGAAGAATTCTAAGAAGCTGTTGTTATGAGTGATCAGAATTCTTTGTATCACATTCGGGCAGAAAGTTGACGTATATCTTAAAATGTGAAAATCCCGACATTCCGATAGAGACCGCAGCCATTCATGACACTTTCCCACATCCGAAAACTTCCTGTTGGTATTTGCAACCAAGAATTCTGACAACTTTAAATGGATTCCTATTGGATCCGATAAAATCTGATGGCTTTCCGATAGGGTCCAGTGGGATTCACCAGATGGCTCAGTCGTCCTGCACACTCGTGCACCTTTTCGGATTCAATGGCGCGCATGATGTAGCTTTACGTTTATAATACGAATGATCCTGTCGTGTCATAAAAATTTGACTTCCCAAAGATGACACTGAACCTTTGTGATATTGTCTTCTTAATTTTTTTCTGTTCATCACTATATATAGTTGTATATAGAACTGAATATTTAATTGTGATTTTGGTGAGGGAACATATTAAAAAAGCCTCTGTAAATCGAAAAGTGACTTTTCTCATTGGAACGAATGGAAAAAAGACATGACTGATTGTCTTGCTTTAACAAAGTCAATGGAAGTCGATGAAACTCAACTAAGAAGAAAATAAGTCAAAAATAGATGTCTGGTAAACCTGCGTTGAAATCCAATTGCAACTGTTAATGGATCCTACTCTTCTCAGGCAAATCATGTTGAAAAGTAAATAGAAATGACCACCAGTGAGAAATCGATTAGTGACAAACAATCATCAGAACGGTTTTGCTTACATTCATTTTCTCAGCTTTCTCATATATTCATTGGATGTAAATGGCTGAGAATATGTGCCAATTCTTGACGAGCAACTGCTTTCTGAGATATTGCCGACGAACTGAGTATTTAACTATGCAAGTGAAACACAGAATAGGAAAGAGTCAGCGATATGCAAGAGTGCTTTTAAGAAGAAACTGCTTTTGCAAGAGCAATAAATGCGTTTTCATGCTTTTTCTTCACAAAGAGTTCGTAGACACATCTTTTTAAAAGTTCTTTATGCAAAAATTAACTTCCAGAATCTTTTATGATTGTTGCTCATCTTAGAATATTGATCGGTGCATCATAACATACGTAGATGGATATTTCTGCAATCCCTTCAAATAGAGATCATTCGAAAAGATTTTCTTCGATCAGAGAACAGTGAAAACAGTGCTGCCGTAAAATAACAAGAGTATATGTTCTCGAATAAAACCTGATCCATTTCACACGGATGACATAGGGACCAAAAACTTCGTGGATCATGAAATTTTTCTCTAGTTGTGGGGGATTAATGCAAGTAAAAGGCTTAGATATCTTCAGAGTGTTCTTGCCTAGATGCTATTTCACCGCTTTTTAAATAAATGCTGGTGGTTGTTTACGGAGATGGCAAACTCACGATTTATTTGAGCACCGGACGTATACGTCTTTGTCAATCAATCAATGAAATGCTCTTTAGGCGACTAAATTTTAAATGTTCCTTGCAACTATCCTTGACTTGGTGCAACAAAAGTAACTGAAATATTTCGCAATTTTACGAAGAGACTTATAATTGTTCCTCATTTTCTGTTAAGTTGAGTGTATGGGAAATAAAATGCTCACTATGGAGATGAGAGAACAACATTATTAGTCCTTGAATTTTCCTGACTTATGTTTGCAGTATAGTCATGGAGACTTTGAAGTTACAGTCGGTTTCGAATCAATTAATTTGAAGTTATGAATATGCATTCACCTGTAACTGAAAAGAAAATAACGCCTTTAAAAGAAAAAATTGTGCTCCTATCAACAAGTTACAGCGCATCTACTAAATGAGTGTTTTTTGTTTAAGATGAAAGTGGGATGAAAAAAATTGATTAGTAACTTCACACATTGCATTTCATTCCATTTTAACAAAACGTCGAGCGTACTATCATTAGTTCATCGCATCTCTTCATATCTGTCAACATGTCCGAAAGCCAAGTTAAAAGGGAACAAAATATCGAAATTTGCAATGAACCTCGACTCGAACAATCAACAATGATTGGTATGCTCATAAAATAATTATATCTCACGTCATTCTTATCACTATGGTACTTTTCCGAATCGGGAAAAGAAATTAATAATGGTATCTAGATAGCATGCACGTCTGTAAAATCGCTGTCACTCAATAAGTTTTCTGCAGAAGAGTCACTCATGTAGAAAAAATAATAGAAATCAGATTAAAATCGATTATAACCACCTACCTTTAACTAATTATAATCAAAAATAATCCAGAAAAACCTAAGTTTCATCGACTATTTCGATTGTACTCGATTGAAATTTTTTAAAAAGATGTCAATCTTAATCGATTCCTCTTCATAATAAATGGCAGAATGTTTAAAGAATTTCTTTGGATTAGCATCGATTATAATCAATTTTTTTCATCGATGTAGAATCCGTCATAATCGGAATAATTGATGAAAATTTGGTTTTTGAATTATTTTTCATTGTAGTTGATACCAAATCGATTAAAAATTATGTTCCTATCGATTTTAATCTGATTTTTACCCTAATTTGGTTTTTCATGAAACATCAACGAATTTTTCATTAGAAAGCAAATCTTAACTCGACCAATTCCAAAAAAGATTTGCTCCATGCGTCATTGACAAGCTCATGATGAATAAGAAGAATGGGTGTCTTTTAAAATACTGTAGTCATCCTAGCGAAAACTCAACTGTAAAGAATCTAATACTGATTCCGAATATGTAATTTTTTCAAACCAGAATAATGAATTCAACGTGTCTTACGTTCCTTCGACTTTTCTTTTCGCTCCTTAAATATTTTTCTCCTTATAACAGGATAACAAATGAACTTTCTCGCTTCCCAAGAACGAAAAAAATATGAAAACCCTTTTTCACCTTTCTCTTTCTTTCCGTTTAAAAATTGAAAAGAAATCGAGATTCCTACGCCTGATTGACTTCAACCGGTGCATGTACTTTCCATGAGTCTTTTCCCTTGATGCACGACTTCCGATGTTTCACAGATAAGTCTTTTGTGTAGTATTCTTAAGATATACTCCAGCCATCGCACATGTGATCCTTTGATGTAAAGCAGTGAAGAAACACTTCTAAGAGATTCTCCTATGCCAAAAATATGATTTTTATGTCTGAGTGTCTGCTAAGCTGTTTCCAAGATGAATCCCATGTCAGTCACTTGCATTCGGGCTCGAATTTTCACAATCCTTACCTATTGTTAGTGAGCATAGATGAAAGCTGGTAGATATAACGATTTGAAGATAACGAGCTTTGGCTAGTGGCTATAACCTGCCGTTGTAAAAACTGGGTGTTAGTAGGAACGTGAAATATCATTTGTCGCAGAGATTCTTCAACTAACTTTGTCATCTTGATTTTTATTACTTAAGAACTCTGTCATAGATACTTGAACTTACTAATATGCATCAACGGAGCACTCTATCCGCAGAGGTTACACTGCTCAGATTATCACCAAAGAACCATTACTTCGGTTATTTTAACATCAATCTTCATGCCCAGAAAGACCACTCCCTAACAATGTGAGCAAGAGCTCTTTGAAGTTCCCCAACATTACTCATAGGAGAGCTTAGTCATTTGCTAAAAGAATCAAATCGATTATGATAACAGCAATTTCGAAGCTATTCGAGTTTAAGTTTTCAAAAGAAAAAGATGTAAGTGAAGGTTTGGGACGCTTAACACCTTCGATATCTGGACTTACCAAAACGTAACGTTGTTACGTTTTGACACTTTTTTCAATTATGTCAGAAGCTGAGAGCTAGAAAGCACATTACAATGCTATGCGACACAGCTTATTTCAGTCTATTTATGCTCTAAAAATGGATGTTTTCAGTTAAAATCTCTAACTTTCAAAAAAAGATTTTGGTAGTATAATACAACTACATAAGAAGACTTTTATTCTGACGTGTCGTTTATAAACCTCTCATTTTTTGTGCAAGTATTTCTTGAAGTGAAATGTTTACAGAGCCATTTTTTAGAGTATTGCATAAGTTTTCAAGCAGTAAAAAAGATGATTTCTAATCTATTTTTGCTCAGATAAGAAATGCAAAAAGAATGTAATGTTGTTTTACTGTTTTTTATTGACCAAATTCGAGGCACTTAAGGTGCTCAGAAATAGTCACATTTTATCCGTACTGGTCACTGCAGCACAAATATCGTTCTTTACAAGAATCAAGCTAGTGCATGGAGACGAGAGTTCATTGACGGTATACAAAGTGGGAAACTTTAGAAGAGCTTAGAAGTTGCTCGTAATGATAAGATCAAGCACTAAATACGTTGTCTTATGGTGAATCGTATTTTTCATGGAATGGTATGCCACTCAGCAGGTTTCAAAAAACTTTGTAGATCGAAAATTCATAATACAATTTTTGAAAATTGTAAAATTCTTTATTCTTAAACAAAATGCAAATTTGAGATAAGCGTTAAAATTGTCTTTTAAAAGGTACCAATACCTGCCACTGTCGAAAAAAGTTTTAAAAATTTGATTACTGAAATGTCACGATGCATCAACAAGCCGAATTTCAGCATCTTCACTTGCTCTTCGGCACTTCCCAGTGAAAAGTTTTCGCTAATTTTAATCGAATTATTCTGTAACAAAATCAAAATTGAAATCGATTGATAATTTTGATTAACGTAGATCACGACTTAACTATTACTTCATATTGCTACTTATCCAGTGTTAAATTTTCCGATTAAAATTGATTATTTTGCAACAAAATCGAAATTATCAATCGATTTTAAATCTTGATTTTACTGCATAATAATCAATTTTAATCCGAAAATTTTATACTGAATAGGTAAGAATATGAAGTAATTGTTAAGTCGTGATCTACGATAATAAAAATTACCAATCGATTTCAATTTTGATTTTGTTGCAGAATAATTCGATTAAAATCAGCGAAAATTTTTCACTGGGTTTGAGCAGTTCTTAGTTTAAGCACCTTCAAAGAAAAGTTGGCCCGTCGGTATTGTCATGGTCAGTACATTAGCTACACACGAAATGATACTGCAAAGCCCAGAAATAACACTGAAGGGGCTTGCAATGCGAATCGCTGAAAGTGTTGAGGATATCGCAAAAGCTGGCGGTTCAAAAAATTTCTCTATCCTTTTGTATGTTTTCGAGATATTGTACCAATTAAAATTAGACATAGTAGTGGTGATAGTACGTAACCTTTGTCATTGTCTAGTACGTATCTGGAATCATTCCAACCTGTTAGTATTGACTCACGCGCAGTTTCTACATCAGTTATGCAGAAATTAAATTGCAGTTAGGGGACGATATTTAATTCCATATTCACTTAACGATTTTCAGAGTAGCTGTCGTGGAACCTGATAGGACATCATGTAATACTTTATGAACCATGTATAAACGGGTTCGGAACACTCCGTGAACCTATTTAATGTTGACGCAGTGTGAATATTTGGTGCCTTGTACCTCGTCCCATACGCAATCCGAATCGTGCGCGTCTTTAATACATATGTTGTTTATGTTTCGGAATTTTTCTTATCGCACTCTGATATATAACTTTCCATCTATAGGCTTAGTTATGGAATGCCTCTTTAATAAGAATAATCTATTTGATCTCTCTTTTGAAAGATGGGAAAAGTGATTCCAATTCACCAATCCGCTGCAAATTTTCCGGCTTCCGCAATTCCCAATAATTTCATATAAGTTAACTTTTTGCAGCCGTGCTGAAAAGAATTTTGTCATTCAGAAACACTTTTAAAGTTCCGTGCGGCGTAAAAAAAGACTCTTTTCAAGCTTCATAGCGTACAAGAATTAATTTTCAGCTGCGTACATCTTTTTCATCAGCATAGAAAAGGCAGAGAGGGGATGAGCCTGACATTTATCTTTCGAGATCACCCAGAAGCGTTATTATTCTTTCAAATGACGAGCCACAGTCTAGAGTCAAGTGTTGGAATCGAATTACAGCAAGAAATTCTGCAGAAGTTTTTGAAATTAGTTTTAAGTTTAAAATAAAGGAACCGTGTCTAGGGGTGACACTTAAACTTTACTTAAAAGGTTAAATTTAAAGTGGTTTACTCTAACTTTATTTTGAAAGTTACAGTGAATTTTCACTTTCGTATTTATCACTATACGGACTGGTTGATTGATATGCACTAGATCCTCTGCAACCTATAAAACAACAAAAATATGAAAAATAAAACAATTTAAAACGACTTTAAATAACTTTATACGTTGATCTTAAAGTTTAAAGTGGTCTAAAGTCGAGTGAAACTTGTTTATTTTTTCATTCTTTTGCGTCTCATAGGTTGCAGCGAGCCTAGCGAGCATCAATCAATCAGTCCGGATAGTGATAAGTATAACAAAGAAAATTCACTTTAACTTAAAAAAAAATAGTAAAAACACTTCAACTTTAACACTTTACTTAAAGTTTTCAAAGTAAAAGTGCCACCCCTAACCGTGTCACATATCCAAGATTTTGGAGAAGTGCTCACTTCTAACAAGTGAGATGCCGCATCTCCCACTGGGGATGTTACAACCACGCTCGAAAGATGCGACCATCTACCGTTGGACATACAAAATCTCCATTAGATACTCACATCCAGTGCGTGGGATATTGCTTCTCTTACGGGAGATGCTACTTCTACATAGTGGCAGAAATGAGCTCTTCTCCAAAATCTAGGATACGTAACACCGTTGCCCCTCATGGAGCTCAGGGTTGATCAACATAGTCACTTCCTGTTAGTTATTTAGACATTCCGTTGCTCATCACAGTTCACAATAGAGAGGCTACTACAAGTCGTAGTTCGAAAAGTTTTACTACGCTAATAATAACGAGTTCGAATTCAATGTACATGATAGATGAGTACACGTATGCAGTCAAATCACCAATGAGAGCATATATCAGAGTTTCTTTTAGTTCTCTATGGCTGCAAGCTATGTGCCTAGCGATATCGTTGTGGCAGAGTACAGCTGTTGCCACTCCTATATAATACGAAAGAAGGCTACAGTGAAACTATTCAGGATAAATTCCCCGTCAAGATCTCAGAGTGCTTCTACCTTTGTTTGTTGGACTGGAATTTATCCTAATAACAAAGTTCAACTTATATTTCGCTTCGGATATCTCAACAGGTAACTAGATTATTTCTTCTGTTGAACTCAATATCGACTAGTTTCCATGCACGTATATCTGTAAAAACTAAACTTAACGGTGACCTATGTGGAAACCTCTTCCGCCAAGTGAGACATTCTATCTTGAATAGATATTCGTGACAGCATCAACAATCTGAATACACAATACTTGAATCTACACGAAATTATTGATGTTTCAGCTACAGGAAGCTCAAGCCATTTTCGTAAATTTCTTCGCAACATCCTACTTTATCTGGCAGATATGAATCTGTTTCCATCAGTCCCACCTAGTACCAACCAATATGAACTGCGAACTCAACGAATATCTACTAGATTCTACATCGTGTTACTTTCTCTGTCACTCACCGTACTTCTCATCTACACTTCAGCAGTGACTGTCATCGAGATAGTCACGGTTCCAGCCCCTACTCTCAATCAGTACAAGCAACTTTATCTTCAACATTCAGACACCTTGACATGTCCCTGTACAAAGATATCAACCAGCTACGATACGTTTCTCCATGTCAACCATACCTTGCATCAAGTTTGCAGCAGCTACTTTGTCACCAATGAGTGGGTTTCATTTAATTTGTACTCTGCTGAAGTGTGGCATTGGTTAGATGACTTCCGATCCATAGGTAGCCAATTTTTTCAAGCACTGATAGCACTGTGTGAGTTAATCGAACAGACAATTTCTGCCAGCTTATTACAATTCTATTCGAACAACTATGTCAGCTCTTTCGTTACTCAATCAGCTCTATTTCAATCACAATCCGAAGCGTTTGTGCAACAATTCATCTCGACGACTACCAACAGTTTCTTGCTATCGCTACGATCAATACGTGATACCACTCAAGCTAATGCTCTAATTACGGCACTATTGACCAATTATGGACTATGGGCACTTGCTAATTCGGAAACTGTAATGTCTTTTTTGCAAACATACGGTGCCTGCAGTTGTGGTTCTAGTAGTCAATGTACTTCACCGACTTACATTTTTGAGAACAATAGTCGTTCATTGGGGTGGGCTGTACCCGGGTTTTTCACTGGATGCTTCGCTTTAGAGTCATTACGTCAATCGAATCTTGAATGCTTGTATAATGAGACGTGTTTGAGTGAGTTGATGTTTCGCATGGCCCCTACGTCATTGTCCAATGTAACAGTGCTGGACTCCTCAGTAAGAAGTCGGTTTTTCTCGAATACTACAATCGATACGCTGGTGAACGAACTAATGGTGGAAGACTGGAGTTGGTATATCGTCTATGACGATTACTTTGCAGCATGCAAATCATCAGAGTGCAACTACAGACTAACCACTAAAAATGATGTTATTCACATCGTCACAACAATGATTGGCTTGATTGGTGGTTTGCTAACAACTTTGAAACTAATGATACCTCGTTTAGTCTCATTGATCCGAAGGCAACTGAGTCGAAGGGCTACACATTCAGGTATTTCCAAGTATAATTTATTAAAGAGTTTTCATTTTTTTACAGCGACCTTGTTAAGGTAAATGTCCCTAGAATTATAGGGTGAAGGTTTTTGATCCTGGTTCGAACACGTATTTTCACCAAACTATCCTAGAAAGTCACTGTATTTTTATTCCGGGATTTCCAAGATTTTTCTGAAACCTGCGAAAATTTACTTTTACAGTTCGACGGAAAAATTTGTTGAAAAGCAGTCAACACATTTAAGGAAATCATACACATGTTATTGGTCTTATTGTAATTGAGTTCTACGGTTTCGCGATGGCTGTGATAAAGCGTAATTACATCTGGCAGCCGTTAGAAAATAAAAGAAGAGTAGCTCAGAGAAGTTTTCATCTCATTAACGTGATTTGAATTCTTGCTTTCTGGACTGTGCCATCGTATATCAGCTATCCTTATTCTTTCAAAAGTGTTCAGCATTTAAAAGTGTTGCCAACAACATGTGGCTCATCTGTTATTACCGATGGTGATGCAAATATGCCGATAAATTCTGAGTTTTTTAATTGCTATTTGTCACTAATTTGCAAACCACACCTGTGCCCAGAATAATTGAGAACGAATATTTTTGCCTTGATGATGGCAGGAGAGGATTCCTCTGATGGCTTTGAAGTGATGCTCAGCTTTCACAGAATCCAAGTTAACACTTGTTTCTGGAAGAACAACAGTCACATTATCCCTTCAGATCTGGCCGAAAAAAGCCCAGCGGTCGCACACTAACTTTATTTCTTCCTGAGAAGGGATTGACGCTGAAAATTAGCTTAGATCAATGATCTTCATAAATTTCAAAACTGAAGTTCATTGTGTGAACAGAACATTCCTCCATCAGAACATTAGTATGCAGAAACATCATTATAGGAGATTGACATGCCACAAGATCAAGAGAAACCCTATTCAAGAATAGCTAAATCAATAGACAGGCTGCTAATATCAGTGATAGCACAGAGAAGAATTATTTCGATAATCGGCTCCGATTGGATTCGATCATAGTACAAGTAGAATTCAATCGAATTTTATGCATTTTTCACTAAAGCATCGAGATGTTCTCGGAATTCAGGAATAGAAATGTCTTTAGGATCGTATTGTAGAAATTCAACAGAATCTTACGTGAGCTATTGACACATCTCTAGTAATGCCATGAGGTACCAATGAGCATCTTATTGAGAAAATAGGGATCATCTGTCAAATCCGTCTGTAGATCCGTCACTAGAATTCCTATCAGATTTCACCCATTGATCGGATATTAAATGATTCACCATCGAATTCAATCATCAAGGAGCGTTATTGAATTTAACTGGTTAGAGACTGATTCGATATTACCTGATAATGTTTTTTCCGTATCTGGAATTCTGCTCCACTACTACCCTTTTAACATAAACTAAATAGATGCATCGAACCGGTTCCCTGAAGAGAGGCAGCTCGAGCCGAACATTTTCTAAAAGCACAAATGATTGCCGGTAAGATTCTTCGTCTCCAATCGTTGAAGATAAGTTATTTGGGTTCACAGTGTTCATCTTCGAAATCATCAAACGCCTTGTCATCATCGAAGTGTTGCCTATGTAGTTTGCACTTTACTGATAGCTTGTTGCTCGTCAAAGATCGAGAGGAAGGAATAGTCGCATTATCGGATATTTTTTCAAAGACATCATTTTTATTTCAGTATAAATTACCCATGTGCCCTGATAAGAAAATGAGGTGTAATACGCATGTGTTATTATCTGTAGCAACTTGAAATGTGAACTGCGAGGATTTCTAATAACTTATCACCTTTTTGATTCATTTGAATCAAGATTTTTCAACACGTCTACATATACCAAGTGATTCCCTAGTGGCTAAATACTTCTGATAGCATCGTAGATTTCATCTATCATATGAAATCACTCTAGGGGTCAAGCGAAAATACCACTTTGAAGTCTCATCTTTCTTTCAAAACTTTTTTCTCGAAATGAATACAAGCAATTTATGCACTTAAAAACAGCAACAAATTAATCTGTCACTGAAGCAAATTGAACTACTATTAAAATAAATGAATTCTTTGGTAAGACAGATGATCAGTTTAAGTATAGTAATGACCAGTATAAACACCAAAGATCGGTAACGAACTGTTGGGTCCGATCCATACAGATTAGAAGGCCTTCCAAATCTCAAAGTCAATACTGATTAATTCTCACGGGTTCGGAATTCTTGAGATGTTCGTGGGAAATGTTTGGAGAAACCATGACAACAAATGGAATCCAATTAGACAAGTAGAATCTGTGAGTCGAGAGGCTATCTGCAGCGTTCGATATGATTTGGTTGATGCAGCCACAAATTGTTATACATTGGGCACTTTGTGCCGTGTAGGCAATTCAGAACAGCTTACCGTTTAAGATTATCCGGATTTCCCATGGATTCCTGCTAAATTCTGAATCCATGGATGTCAACAGTTATTTACTTCGCGGCTGGGTTTCTATTCTGAGGAAATCGGACCGATTATTTCATCACTGCTCACCACATCTATTGAGCTTATCACTAAAATCAGAACCCTTAAAAATTAGGACGGCAAGAAGCGTCTCGAAGCAACGACATACTTACTTGCATATTTTTGTAGAACAAGGAGTACAACTCACTATTCGAATATCACCACGCATGTGCGTTCAATATCTAGCGAACATGAATCTGTTTCCATCAGTCCCACCTACTACCAACCAATATGAACTGCGAACTCAACGAATATCTACTAGATTCTACATCGTGTTACTTTCTCTATCACTCACCGTACTTCTCATCTACACTTCAGCAGTGACTGTCATCAAGATAGTCACGGTTCCAGCCCCTACTCTCAATCAGTACAAACAACTTTATCTTCAACATTCAGACACCTTGACATGTCCCTGTACAAAGATATCAACCAGCTACGATACGTTTCTCCATGTCAACCATACCTTGCATCAAGTTTGCAGCAGCTACTTTGTCACCAATGAGTGGATTTCAGTATTTAATTACGTTATTAGCACGTGGCATTGGTTGGATGACTTTCGACTAACGGGGCGTCAATTTTTTCAAGCACTGATAGCACTGTGTGAGTTAATCGAACAGACAATTTCTGCCAGCTTATTACAATTCTATTCGAACAACTATGTCAGCTCTTTCGTTACTCAATCAGATGTTTTTGAATCACAATCTGAGGGATTCGTACAACAATTCATCTCGACGACTACCAACAGTTTCTTGCTATCGCTACGATCAATACGTGATACCACGCAAGCTAATGCTTTAATTACGGCACTACTGAGTAATTACGGTTTATATTTACCTTATGGATCGGCTTATGTATTGAGTTATCCACATACCGGAAGCACGGGGTGCAGTTGTATTTCTAGTAGTGAATGTTACTCATCAATTTACATTTTTGAGAACAATAGTCGTTCATTGGGGTGGCCTGTACCCGGGTTATTCGCTGGATGCTTCGTTGTAGAGTCATTACGTCAATCGAATCTTGAATGCTTGTATAATGAGACGTGTTTGAGTGAGTTGATATTTCGCATGGCCCCGACATCGTTTTTCAATGTAACAGTGCTGGACTCCTCAGTAAGAAGTCGATTTTTCTCGAATACTACAATCGATACGCTGGTGAACGAACTAATGGTGGAAGAGTGGAGTTGGTATATCGTCTATGACGATTACTTTGCAGCATGCAAATCATCAGAGTGCAACTACAGATTAACCACTAAAAATGATGTTATTCACATCGTCACAACACTGATTGGCTTGATTGGCGGTTTATTAACAGTTTTGAAACTAATGATACCTCGTTTAGTCTCATTGATCCGAGGACGACTGAACCGGATGGCTACACGTTCAGGTATTTTCAAGTGCGATGTATTGATTATTCTTTCAATTTCTTTTATTCGGCTTGTAAGGAGAAATGCATGTGACGCTTCTGTCTTATAGCAAACCATATTGTAGGATAGATTGCCAGTTTCATGGGTATTGGTTCTGTTACATCATAGAAGCCCACTGGGTTCTAAATTTTTACTTGTAGAAGCATTAGGACGCAGAGTTATTTCGTGCATAATGTCTACTAGTTTTAATACACTGCCTATAGACTTGTCAATCTGCATGTTTCGTTCGTTCATATTTTCTTAGATTTATGAGATTCGTATATCAACCATTATACTCCAGTATCGCAGCTTTTAATAACTTTTGTTGCTACTTTCTGTATTCGAGTTGGTGAGATTTACACAGGTATGCTGATCAAGAGGGGTCTACACTGCAAGAAAGAAGGTGCCATAAGAAACTACTTAGGGTTTTATGCTTGCTAAAATCGCAAAAACTTAACTCGGTTTCAATTTCATTGCAAGAGCCGAAAGTTCACGACGCTTCGCACAGAGATTCACGAAGCATTTCCTAGAGCTTAGTTTCATCATCAAAATGGTCTGTCATAGTTCGTTTTGTCTGCAGTGTATTGAAATAATGGGAATGATATCGAAATGAATGGTTAGGGAAGCTCGGTAAATAGTATTCGTATTTGTATTTTTGGTCCTTTTTCAAGTAAGAATATAAGTATCAGATACGTTTTTCTGAGTACAAGTACAAGGGCAAGTATATTTGTTCAAAGACAAGTAAAAGCATAAGTACATTAGCAAAACACAAGCAAAATATTTTTACCGCTCCTAGCTCTGGTTCGGGATATAATTTTATACAGCTTTAACAATAAACCAATTGATTAAAGATATATAATTGTCTAAGGATATGTATGAGTAGATAGAAAGAGTTGTGGGAATCTACTCTCTAATAAAATATGTTTCCTAGACAACCAACGAAAAAATATTTCAGAGGACTCGAAAATTCGTAAGAGTTCTCTAGGATAAGTATTGCGTTTTGAAACCCTCGGAAACTATTTTTCGGTGGTTGTCTAGGACATGTTTTTTTAGAGAGTAGATAGAGATTGCTGTAACAAGTAAGTTCAAAGAATAATAGCTAGAAAAATTTACATTAAGATAGCAGAGAAGAATTGCATCGTCTGATAGACTTTTAGCTATATTGGAATAGGTGTTCCAGTAGATATGCATAAACGAAATAAGAGAATACTGAATTTAATCGGGAAACTTTAAACTAAAACCCATTTTTCTGCAATAAAGATAAGGGTCTCTGCGAAACTTCAAAGATTTTTGATTTCGCTACCCATGTAGGAACTTTTGAAGATTTCGTTTGATACATTTTTCAGTGTAGTGAGGGAAGGATAATTCCTGCTCCGATCCTCGACCATTTCGTTTTTTGGTTGTGTTCGATCATTTATAAAACGTCTAAAAACGTCCTGAATTACTTTTCGAAAAAAATCTTTGATAATTCCCATGATATATAAAAGCTTTCGATAAATTTTTGCAAAAGCTATCAATTCTCTTCAAAGTTTCGCCATCTCGGGACATTTGAAGATGCATACAGTTTTATAAGCATTTTAATAGATTTACTAGAACCTCAGTGCAAGAATTTCGGAAGACATAATCTCAAGTTATGCTTCACGAGACGAAAAGTTGAGCCGCGATGGAAGCTCACCTTTGAATTTATAATTTTCAACACAAAGTGACAGCTCTATATGACTTTACTCTGTATGTAGGCTTAGCTCGATCTTGATTCAAAAGGTTATTACCACCAAGACATACTTCGAAACAATTGCTTCATTCACGCATAGCATCGATTATTCTTTATTGAAATTTCAAAAGAAATCTAAGTAGGAAACACCTCATTCGATGGCGCTTTTAAGCGGTAGAATGTTCACTTTTTATGGTAAAGACTACTCATAGAACGATTTTGAAGCTTTCAAAAATGCAGTTCCTATATAGCATCATCCTCTAATTCGGTTTCTTTCTAAAAAAAAGAACTTTTTATTTTGTAGAAAGTGCACACTTCAACATGTTAAAATACGTTTTGTCGATGGATTTTGTCTCATAGTGTGTAGTGAGATATGATCAAATACTTAAAAGTAAAGAATAGACTACTTGATGGTAAGGAGTGAAACTTAGCATCAGGTAAGTTATTAGGAATGAGTGATGCATAAAAGAGAATAAACATTTGAATGAATGTCTTCTGCATACACATCTTCATCTTTCAGACAAGTCCCTTGTGTTGTTAGCATGGAGCGTTTTTCTAATGATACTATGTCAACTTACATTAGTGGAGAATATCCTACTAGAGAAGATGTTTGTAGTAAATGTTTCAGAGGAAAAAAAAGACGACAGTACGCAGCGTAATACTAAAAACTGGAAGCTCTACAATTCTTTATAGAGATTTATCTTAAGGGTATCTGCTTCCCTTCCGGATGTGAAAAATGCTTTTTTCGCGTATTTGTTTTCTCACTGTCATATATACCTCAACGTGTTCAACATTGATCTGCAAAGAAAAAACTTCTCTTGATAAAGTTTAGATCTCGAAAAGAAGCATTTTCGAGAGCCTCCAATCGAGAAAGATTCGACTTTTACTTTTTTTGGCGATATTTTGTCTTTGCGTTTAATCTACTTATAGTTATGTAATTTTATCGTATGATCATATCAGAGTCACTTGTCAAGATCCATAAGAGGCGTTGTAACTAAGCCACGACCAATTCCTGTAGAACCTTGCTCAATCACTATCACCGGTCTGACTGATATTTTCATAGTAGATAAATCTAACATATTCAGGAATAAACTGAAAATTTCAGCTCAAACGGATGAACCATTCTGCAGATAAAGACGTTAGAAGCATGAGGGGTAAGC
>OENT01002805.1:0-17529 GCA_900239685.1 Rotaria macrura
CGACGAAATGTACTGCGACGATGTGTCGCGCGACGAAGTGATCGTGCGACGAAGTGTTCGCGGCGAAGTGATCGCGACGAAGTGTCGTGCGACGAAGTGTACTAGCACCATGTCAACATATATATTTAATAGAAATACAAAACTAACACGTACAAAAAAATTAAATTGACTACTTTCAGCTAGATTTGACAGTAGAATGATAGTAATTTCATTAACATTAGCAACTGAAAGTACCTTTTGCACTACAGTTGCAGGTGTGCTCCCAGCTTACATCATAAAAAAAGACTGTACCTAATGACTTAAAGCAAATATCTCCAAACAGAGTTGGTATAGTTGTTCCACGAAATAGTTTCGTGTGTTTTTAAAGAAAATGGGAAGTTAAAATTTCAGCCCCGAACTTGCAGGAGTGAAGACACCAAGTAAAACTAGTGATGAAGCATAGACTACTCTAGAATTTTATACAATTTTACCAACCTTTAGGGAAAAATAAATGAGTGTAGTTAGTTTCTAATTTTTTACACAGTGAAGACTTTTTGACTTTCATGAACGAAAAATTCAAAATGTGAACTATTGTTCGTTGTGATTCATTGAATTGTTGCAACTCTCACTTAATTAACAAAAAATAGATGAATAAATCAAGGGGCAACTTCCAGAAGTTATCAATTTCACTACTGTGGATAAATCGAGATATTGTACTGTGGTAAGACCAGCTACTGTAGATATAATAAATATGCTACATGACAAGCAAAAATTCTGAAAAATTCAGAATTTTCTCAATAGAACTGTAAGCTCATTTTTCATTTCAATAGAATTATAAATTTTTCTGCATGAGGAAAAGGAATTTCAATGTCCATTAATGAAAATTTCGAATATTATTTAGTTCCAATCTTCTTGGATCAATAATTAGAACAGCCTTATCCTTATCATACTTATAATTCAGGGTTCATGAAAGTAAAAATTTTAGATGAAGAAAAACAAAACAGAAAAATGAGAACTCCAGAGTAAATCGTAGCAATATAAGGAAAACAACATATTTAAAAAACAATAAAAAAACGATGCTTCTTGTAAACATTCAGAAATAAATATGGCAGATCACTATTCTGGTAATTAACTAACTATACTGAAGCGTAACTATAGTCTATAAGAAACTATTTAATTTGTACATTGTGTTGGCTAAACCAGACTAATACTGATGTGTATGTTTCACATTTTCGCTACAAAAGTACTATCATGCAAGCTTCTTTTAGAAAATGTTGTTGTGTGTGAATATTCTCTAATAGAACTTTCTTTCTTATATTTACAAAATAGTAATTGGAAAAATTTGAATGTATTTTCAATATTAAAAGAAAGTGCAAAATTTATACTAGTGTCTGTCTCGAATAGATATGGGGAAAGGCAGCTTTTTTTTGCATCGGAATCGTATTGAAATCGGTTTTAGTGTGTTTTAGAATCGCATCGGAATCACTACGGTAGTTTTTTTAAGGATCAACATCACCTATCCCTAGTCTCAAATTTATTCCTTAAATTTTTATTTGCCATCGAAAGCGTCACTTACTATTGCTTATAATACAAATGAGAATTGTAGATTGATTTCTATTAAATTTAGCTTTTGTAGATTTACATTTATAATGAATTTTATTTTTTTGAATTTATTAAAATTTTATATATTTATTCAAATCGAGCTTACAATGTATATTCAATTTAAATCTATTTAATTGAATTAAAATTCCTTAAAAATTACAGTGCATGGGTTTAAATCGCATAAGAAAAATGCCAGTTCAATTAAACGAATTTGAATTGAATTTAGACTGCTTTAGATTGAGTATTTATTAATTTAAGCTCGATTCGGATACGTTTATAGAAAGTAAAAAATATGGAAAAGTTAAATTTCCAAAAAATTTAGAATTTTCAAAATTTAGTTTTGGATTCATTAAATTTTTGTAAATATAAATTTATCATTCTAAGTAATAAATTTCAATGCATTATCGATCACTGAAGCTTTATTTCTGAATAAAAGTACATCTAAAAACTAAAAGCAACGCATTAAAAATAATTACTTTATGTACTTTTATAAAACGATGGGAAATAATGGGTCGTCTTTTCCTTATTTATCCATTATCATCTAAATGGGTAGTTGCTTTCAGCATCTCAAGTTGTTGTATGACACTCAAGAGTCATTTGGTTTTCTTCTGCTGATGATTGCTTTTAAGGAAACCATTCATTTCCTCAATTCGAAATCCGTATATTTTTATTCTGATCTAATATGATGATCAATATTTCCGAGAAGTCATCATGTAAGGGCGTAAAAATGAGAATCTTTCGTTGAAATTAGCACAACCCGAACAATACAGTTTCCATTAGCTCTGTGAGAGAAAAACGACTAAGACAATTTTCGGTAGAAAATTTCATCAACCTCTTAGTTTTTCATGGTACGGTAGTCTAGATGTTTCGTGCAGTGCTATTTTATGATGATTTATCGAACCTAGTGCACACGATCAGCAGTTCATGGTCTTTAATAATTCTGAATAAAATAAATTTATTTAAATTTCTACGGAATTGATACATGAAAAATAATCGGATGGCTGGAATTGCAATCAAAACAGTCTTTTCATCGATCGTGGTTTGAGAAAGGAAGACGAGAGTGAATCCCATTTTCTCGCTAAAAATATGAAGTTGAACTTGCTAAAACAATAATGTTTTTATTTTTTGCGCTGTTCTAGGAATTATTTTTATAATTAAGACACATTTATTCTTTAAATTTCTTTCTAAAAGGTAGATAGAATAATATGAGTGTATTAATGAAAATTTTAATTGAATTTGGTTGTCTTGCTTGTCTTCTTGAAAAGTATTGCTTTAATGCATTATAGTTTCATAAATGTAAATAGTTTCAGTATTTCGCTTCTCGTGTTCGAAGAAAACAATAGTTATTAAAATGATAATATTAGCAGATACTTTGTTTTCGTCCTAACAATCATAAAACATTTCAACACAACGAATGAATTAGTGAATGGAAATCGGAGCAAATTGTAGTTCATTTGAGCAAATGCCATACTGATGTTTCACTGAAGAAAACATTTAGCAATTTTTTCTCTCCTTACCAAGATCTTTTCCTGCTTGAAATTGCAGAATTTTTTTCTACTATTTCCAGTAACTCTCAAAAGGCACAAATAATTTTTGAGGTGGAATCAGCTATCCTACTTCTGTCGGGTAAGAATTTTTTCGTAGTAGAGTTACTATTTCTTTATCGATCGATTCAAAAATGACGGATTGATGGTGAGAAAGAAGCATAGCAATAGTGGCAGGATCAAAATGAATTTAGTTTAACTCTGTTTTTTATTCTGAGGATCGATATATTTTTTTCGTACCCGTACCGATGCGTCAAAAATTGCGAAATATTATGTGCTCCATTGCTTGTCAGAATAAAATTTGATATGATCATGTTAGAGTTCTGCTGTTTTCACCAATCAGCAGAGCAGATTGAAGATGATCGAAGTATGTCAAAAATTGGATTGGCGATAAGTTGACCATCAGGTTAAAGTTTAGTGTAGATTTTTGAATACGATATTCTAAAATTTTATACCTTCGGACTTAGAATTTTAGCAGGACAAATCAATAGAAAATACACTTTTATTTCTATCTACATAAATTTGACATTAATAGAGCTTTCATCAGTTCTGGATAGTTCTAGAGGTATTCCTGAGAGCACCTATTTCGGGAAACTGACTTGTAATAATTGGGAAAAGTGGCAAGACAGTGATACTGTCAGGTTGCAATCAAAATCTATTCAAAAAAGCAGTCGTGCATATTATACGTCGTATTTGTTGACTCATCGGCAGAATTAGGAATAAAAATTGCTTTATCGGCAAAAAAGTTAACAGAGCAACGACCCATTTTATTTTAACTATACCTCTATTGTCACGCTTGTTTGTAATCATCTTTTGACTAGTTTTCAATAAATTGATGGAGAAATGCCGATTCTGTTCTGAAACCCAAGATTCAACTTTATACGATGTGAGACAGTTGAATTATTGAAGCTTTAAAGAAATTTTTTCTCGGAAGAATGGAATTTACTGAGTCTACTGCTTTTTCTCATTACTTCTCATTATTATGAGGAACTATTAGGCATGCGTCTATAACTAAGAGTAGCATATGTGATACAGGTAGTTTCTGAAATTGCTTAATCATGAAGAGAGGGAAATACAAGGTAATTGGAATTTGACAAAATGATTTTAACCGCGTATCCATACTCTCCGTTTGTATTTTCTAGGGTCGCAATAAATCTTGAATGGATTTGGAATTTGTCATCAATTACCTGAGGTTTGGATTTGGTTTCTGGATTTGGTGGATGAATCGAATTTAGTTCCTAAATCTGAATTTTGTCTAGCTTTATATAACAGGATTGTTGATTTTGCTTTCTTGGGCTTAGATTTGGAATTCAGGATTGGTGATATGTTTGGGATTCGAGATTTGGAATTGGGTTTTTTTTTCAATCTATCATTAGTCCAGTTTTGTAGCGATTCTTAACTGAAGCTAAATCCGAATCCGAAATCTATACAAAATCTAAACAATTTTATTTCAATTCATAAGACTTGAGATTCTTTTCTCCCTTCTCGGACTTAATCTTACAAAGTCTCATAAGATTTGGTTAATTTAAGATCAAGCCCAAACCCAATTCTCAATCGAGAACAAATCCACATCTATTCGCACAAAATCTCAAGGCCTTGAATTTGTTGCACCTGTATTATTTTTACATCTTTTCTGAAAATTGTACAACCAAACAACAATTGATTTTCATAGGCTGAAAACATTTTAAAAAGCTACTGATTCATATTCTTCCTATCAATAATTAATAGCAGAGATGAAGATAGACAGGAATGTTTTTAACGGATTCTCCAATGGTTCAGATTAGTGTTCATCTACTTTTTACGTCTATTTAGAAAGAAGTGAAACCCCACGAATGAGTATCACTCTTTCCCTAGACATCTGGGAGGGTGCGATTAGAATCTATGTGACATAGGAATTCTAAGTTAGATTTTTTACAAATCGTTCTAAGTGCTGGCAATAGATTTTATCCATTCGTTCATGCATTTTAAATATTAATTGTGTTGCTTTTTCTAAGATTATCAATCATACATTTAGTTTCTATTATTCAGAGAAAGTTTTTCTCTATTTCTTAGATTTAGATTTTCCTTTTACTTATCACCTCGGGAAAGTGCGAACATTGAACCATCGTACAGAATTTTTCATTTCTTGGAAAAAAAAGCTTTCTTCTTCCTCTTAGTTGCAGATTTCTGTTTTAATCATCATGTTTGTGATATGAGGACATTCAGTAATTGATTCAATTTTACTATGAAGAAAAATCATGAAAGACTGTTTTCACTTTGATGATATTGAGCAATCGTTCGAAAAACTGTTAATTTGACCTGTAAGTTATCAAATATTGTAAAGGTATTAGAGTATAAAAATACTTTCCTATTTACTCCGAGAAACAAAAGAAATGTATTTAACTCTTTTCACTAATATTTTTTCCTATGAAATTTATCTGTATGTAATTATACTTCATTACTGCGATCGTTTATTTTGTTATTAAATAATAAATTTATAGTCTGAGAAACGATGCCTAATTTGTTTAGGCAATATGCATGGTCTTGGTGGAAAAGAGCGAAAAAACTAGAAAGAGAAAAACGCCGAAAATTTAAATGAGCTAAAAGAAATAATTAGAGTTGATCATTTCAATTCTTGTGACTCATGGTTTATGCTGTTTTATTGATTGAAAAAAAGAATGCTGATAGTGTATCTAGAAAAATTTTATTTCTTTTTTTTCCAATTAATAGTGATAATCCACTATTTTTTCAAGATTATTTTTTATAGCATCGAAATTAATGATTATCACAAATTATTAATAGACTACCTTTAATCGATGTAGCAAAAGCTATCTCAAGTGTCTGAATGTTAAATGAACTATTTTCAAAAGCTATATTTGAAATTATTTTCACGATAAATCTATTTAATATTAAGGAGTTTTCCCGGATTCTCTCAACTTTGGTCGAAAGAAAAATGTCGAAAAAAAATATCATAAGATAAATATGTTGAAAACTGAAAATTATCGAAAAAATTTGAAAGCTAAAGAATGAAAGGGTTGAATTATATGCTTTGGAAAATTTATACAAGAAGATGCCATTGGGAGTTGATTTTGAATTATGTTCGGAGAAATTTGTGCTGGAGACTGGCTTCCAAAGCTATCACCTACGACATTTTTGCTTATATAAATTAGTATCATTTTTTTCTTTTTCGACATTTCACCCTTCGACATTTTTACCTTTCGGCATTTCACCCTTCGACATTAGCATAGTTTTTCTTTTCGACTATATTACTCTCGACATTTTTCCTTTTGACCAAAGTTGAGATTACCGTTTTCCCGATTTACTGACAAAAAAATGTGCCATTCGATGAGTGGCCAATACGAACAGAAATTATTGAATTTTGTAGCTATATCATTTCAATCATCGGATGTTTCTGTTCTTTTTCATTTCGCCCATCCTATCATATTTTCGCTGTTTTCCCTTTCGCTATTTTCCTTCTACATAGCTTTTCTTTGGCAATCTTCCTCTTTCGATTTTTCCGTCATTTCCATTTTCGCTCTTTTCCCTTTCGTTCTTTTTCACTAACCCCGTATGCACTATTTATTTTATATTCAGTGTGATGAATATCTGCATATTCTGAATAGAGAACATGGGTTAAAGAAAATTTTCTTTTTCTTTTTCAGAAACAATAGAACAATTTGAAGACAAAATTTGAAAACTTAGCATTCATTTTTTTCTATATGTAAAAGAGCTTTATTTTTTAATTATCACGTATTTCAAGCTCAACTTAATTCTCATGTCAACTGTGACACATCCGTCTCCATAGAAATTGTTGAATTCGTGGTTAGAGGAAGAAGAAGAATATAGGGATATAGGTCAGAAGTTGATTGTGGCAAGAAAAGATAGGTCAACAAAAAGAAAATGACAAGTTGAGTTCAATCAGTAAACGAAACAAATGCTTTTCAAAAAAAAATACATTTTTTTATTTATACTTATACTTCAAATAAGTGAACGAGCGAATTTCAGATGAAACGAAACTTTTTATGTTAATAGAAGCTAGATAGAATGTCATTGCGCACAATATTAGAAAGGAAGACTATCGAAATGATCTACTTTTGCAGAAAACCTGCAAAACTATACTATGTATAAACTAACTTTCATGTTGGAAAATACTCATATTGTGCAGTGACATTCTATCAAGCTGCTGTAACATATAAAATTTTATGATTACAGTTTGCGTACATGGGTTGAAGTTCATAAGTTTGAAAAATACTTGTCTCTCAACAGTACTGATTGTGTGGAGATTCGTTTTTCTAATCCATTAGTGATAAGGAGAGAGAAGAGGATCGAATGATAATTCTTCTTTTGTTTCAGAAATTTAAAGTTATCCATGAACCATTGCTTTCTTCTTGTCGTTCTCATCAACAATGTTCGTTCAAAGGACTGGAGTACACAATTCATACTCAGCAACAAGGGTATGCAATTCTTGCCCATAGATCCTATCCAGTTGATAGATAATATTATTATATCACATGGTTCACCACTAACTCAATGTGCTGTTGCTTGCAGTAAATCGACATTAAATTGTCGTACATTCGATTTTACTTCATCCACCCTACAATGTCGCCTCTTTGAGAGTGATTTAACTACTGGAGAAATCGTTCCATCAGCGTCCTCGTCATCGGATTCTGTTGTAGGCACTATGATTTTGACAGCTGATCTATCCACAATTTATGATCAGCCATGTTCTCAATGTGCTAGTTGTAGTATTTTAACGTGCATCAATACTACTTACCAATGTATAGGGCGATCTTATTTCGATGGTTTTACATGTCGACTGCAGCGATTCACCAGTGCACAATGCAGCTCGACCAATGAATGCCGATCTGACCGAAATCTAACTTGTCTTCAATTCTTTCAATGTGGGGGTAAGTGCTTTATTGTTGGTCGCCTCAATTTTGACATTTTATTGTTTTTGTTTTGAACAGCATCGTCGACTCTTCTCGGTGTGACTGTGGCCGGCTATGGAAACGCAACGGCCGGAAACGACAGCATAGGACTCTACAACCCCTCGAACATTTATATGACACCCGATGGTAATATGTATGTAGCAGACACGTTCAATCATCGAGTGCAACTTTTTCAAAGTGGTTCTCGTATCGGCATAACCATCGCTGGTAATCAGACGGCAGGAGAAACAATGGCGCAACTAAATCGACCAACAAGTGTCGCTGTCGATTCATCGACTGGAAATATCTACATATCGGATACTAACAATCATCGCATACAAATCTGGGCCATGAACGCCAAAAATGGAAACACATTCGTGGGCGGGTTAAGCTGGTGCGTAGGTAATCAAATCGATGCACAGGGCTACATATATGCATCAGATCTCCTTGCAAACCAAGTTCTTCGCTGGTTTCACAACGGAACTTATTCGATGCTTGTTGCAGGCAACGGAACTGCCGGTTCTGACAATCAATCACTGAATGCACCGTTTAGAATCAATTTTGACGCCAGTGGTGAATATCTCTACATTGCTGACAGTAACAATCATCGCATTCAAAAGTGGCAATTGCCCTTCAATGATACTGCAGTAGCTAAAGCAGGAGTGACTGTTGCTGGTGGAAATGGAGCGGGCATTGCGCCAAATCAATTGCAATATCCCAGATCAATGTATGTATCGAGGAAAACAGGTAGTGTCTATGTTGCCGATACGAATAACCATCGTATCCAACGTTGGTCGGTCGGCGCTAGACAAGGTGTTACAATAGCAGGTGATCCATATTGTGTGCCGGGTAATGGACCAGCTCAACTGAATATGCCCGTAGGCGTCACTCTTGACGCCGATGAAACCTACCTCTTTGTTTCCGATCAAGGAAACCATAGAATTCAGCGGTTTAATCTCATCTGAACATATTTTTATCCAGCATCGAAAAATTCATGCACAATGAACACTAATTAACGATTGAGGTATAATGAATGAGAGTTTGCTTCATTTAATTTCTGAATTATTTTATTGACTTCATGAAATACAGAACTATAACACAGATGCAACATGAAAAGTTTCACAACCTACAAATTTGAACTTATTTCAATTGTGTACTTCTGCTTCTATTGAAAATGAACAATGTGTAAATAAAAGGAGCTTTACTTTATAACTTATATAGCATTTCTGTTCCATGGTTTGGTACATTTTCATTTTTAAATGAAATATAATAAGTGATGGAAAGAAATGAAATGCAAAAGGTGGTCATTTGATTGGCCCCCATCCATCACAAATAGTTTTTCAATCGAACTTGTTCTGTGCTAACTCTTTGTTCGACTGTCACATTTCTAAAAATTAATGTCAATTTCAGTAAAATCATTCAAATAAAAAGTTCCACAGATTCATAGTCACACACGAGAAGATGGTGACAGAGATTCGAATAAAGTTGTTCATCATGATTCGAAATAGAAATTCCTATAATGTGGTTGTGGCTGCGTGTATTCGAATAAAAGACAACACTTGCACCATCGCCGAATATCATCTTTGACTGCTTTGTATACCGATTAAGACCATGAACGTTTGGACAAGAATCGTAATCGACGAGCAGAATCTGAATAGAACTGTAAAGAGCCTTCCATGAAACGCAAAATGTACTGTTCCTGTGTATTCCTCAATAGAAATGGTGAGTTGTTGAGAATTGATCGATTGTGAGCTGTTTGTAGAGTGTATACATCAGCATGAGAAGGAAGAAGATCAAAGCCAACGTGAACATATTAGATATTAACAATGTATTTGTGAGTTGGGGCCATAGTGTGAGAACGGTATCGAGTGCCTTTGTGTGGTGTCTGTAAGCATGAATGCCTTTGTCAGTATACTACGCATGCAAGCGTGTGTGTGTGATGGTGGTGAGCCAAGGGGGGAAAAGCGTGACTCACTAGACTCCAAAAAAGTTTTGAGTCAGCCTGAAGTCAACCTGTAGTCAGGCTGCAATCAGGTAGAAGTCAAGGTAGAGTCAAGGTGAATTCAAGTTGGAGCATGCACTCGAGTAGTCACACCTTTTCCCCCTTGTGGCGAGCCTAAGTTGAAAGAGTTTGACGATCTGTGCATACGCTTAGTTTAGAAATGTGGAATTAATATTATCATTGAAATATGTTTGAGCAACAGAGGAAATTCCAAATGGCTTGTTGAAAGTCGCTCGTGTCCGATCGGCCGATAACAACGATTGGCATTCGAAATTGTGTTCTTTCAGTTGAGAGTGCCAAAAGTCACGCTCTTGATTCATATGCATTACTCTTTTATGTAAACTATAATCGATATATTGTAAGATTTCTTCTTTCTCTGAATATGTTGTATTACTATTGCAAACATCACAGATATAATCAAAGAAAAGTAGAAAAGATGATTGACCCATTGCTAAATGATGGCAAGCTATAATGAGAACAGCAGAGCTAGTAATGAACGCATTGTTCTTGTTTCCGGTCATTGAATTCTGGTGGAGAAGTATTTGGCAATGAAAAATACGACAGCTTGATAAATCTTAAAGATTAGAAATACTAGTAGTTTGATATATAATATCATGAATCACACTATCGTTTGTAAATGTCTTCTCACTTGCAAAACTAAATATCTGATAATTGTTAGTGACAAACTGTTTTAGAGTACCATCAATATCTTTCAGATAGAGATATGTACGAAGTATGTTATGCTGTTTCAAAACGTACCGAAAAGCGCATAATAAACGATCCATACTCAATAAATCATGAATGATTTTTAAAGAACATACTTCATTGTTAATAGCAGTCTCTTTAGAAAAGCGAACGTTTTCATCAAGAATAATGCGTTCTTGATCGAACGATGCAGTGCCTGAACATTTTAAAGTTAAAATATCCTACTCTTTTGAAGAAATGAATAGAATGTCTTACCTTGAGTAATATGTAATGGATAACAGTTTTCTGACTTACTATCATTTCTTACGGCTGTTTCAATTAATTTAACATGCTCGACTATAGTAGCATGCTTGAAAAAACTACATAGCCAAACTGTTCTGACTCAAATAAAAATACTGATTGATATTTACGATATAGTCGAATAAGAAGAATCGAGTAACCCCGTTATGTCGAAGTAGCCAGTTGTAATTGATATTTGGGTTTTAGACTTCTGCAGCATTTGGTTCGAAGTAGAATTTAAGTAGTTATCATCCTGATTCAAATGTCTATTATTTTAACTGAATCAAGCATACTCACTGGAGAGATGTCTGAAGATAAATCAGCTGTCGAAGTTATTGTTTCCTTTCAGTTGATATAAACTTCTCCGAACCAATCGAATTCAAATTGGTCTCATCTCCACGAAATTGATCAATAAATATAGATTCTTTCCGAATTTCAGCAATCGTTGATTCTGATTCAGAATTTGGTGGAAGGTAAACATGTTCGTCTTAAATGATGAATGCAGATAACCTGATGAAAGAATGTCGATCGATTTTACCATTTAGAGTCAATTGAAATTCTGAAACACGTATAAAATGTGATGGTATCAGATTAACTGGAAGCCTTATGCGTAGAAATGTTTTTAATATGTCCATCCAAGCTGGCATCGGTTTTGGTTTGGAAACATCTCGTTCAGATTTTAGTTCATCACTTGTCTTTCCGCGGAGTACTGTATACAATAAGACGTTCTCACTGTGCTATCCGCAAGGAGCCAGAACATTATCCAATGATGTGTTGATTTTTGCGGGTAACGGTGTGCTGGTACCAATGGGACACACACTAATACACTGTATAAAAAGGTACCATACGAAACCCAAAAGGATTCCGATTTTTGCAATCATCTCAAAATCCTTTTAGGTTTCGTACAAATTAGGTTTCGTAAAAAGCGTGAACTTTTGATTGCTCATAACAAGGATTTCGCACATCGGGTTCGGTACAATTTACTACCCAACATTACATACCAGTTTCATCCGATGCTATGTTCCATTACCGAAAAGGTTTTGCATCACAATACGAAGCAGAAACATATTCACTCGCTACAAAAAGCACCGGCTTCTCTACAAATTGGCAACAAAGACGCCCCACAATCACCGTCTCCTGCAGAAAAACACGATATCACCGGGGTATGGAACCAGCATTCCGACCAAAAAGTTCCCAAAATATTCTGCGTGACTTCCGGCACATCTTTCCCGACCTGCAGTAATTTGGACTCAACCCCCTACGAAAAATCAGGAAGGTATGTGCCACGAGCCCCCTTCTATGTTCAGGCGATCCCACGGGTCCTCCTACACAATACGTCGAAATTTAGGTACTTTTTTGCCATATCCTTCTGGTTCCGACTGGCCCAACCATAAGCCTCGGATGTTTCATCTAATTAGAAATTAAAAAAATTATCAGCTTTTAACTATATAAATGGAACTCACCATTTATATTTTCTTCTATCATGTCTGAACTAAGTAAAAAATAACATTATTCATCAATTTTGAATATCCAAGTCGAATTCACCATTTTTATTTTCTCATGTGATGTTGTATCTAAGTAAGAAAAGATGATTATTAATCAGTTTTGAGCTTGGAAATCGAACTCACCCTTTTTTGCTTCCTCGTGTGATGTTGAATCTAAGCAAAAAAAGAACAGAATTAATCAGTTTTGAATATCAAAATCGTAGTCACAAGCTTTATTTTTCTTTGTGATATTGTATCTAAGGAAGAAAAACATTATTGATGAGTTTCAAATTGGAAAATCTAACTGAACACTTGTATTTTCTCATGTTGTGTTTGATCTAAGTTAGAAAAATTATCCAAGAGTTTTGAATTTGAAAATCCAGCACGCTATTTTATGGACTTATATAACGTTGCATGTAAATCAAAATTAAATGTTTATCTAGGTTTTCAATTTTTGAAATCGGAGTCAATCTTTCATTTTTTCATCTGATGTTGGATGGAAATCGACGTAAAATAGGTATTACGTCTTATCACTGCGTACGAATATTCAAGTTGTTCGGGGAATCTATATTTGAACAAGAATGAAAAGCATTGCTTTTTAATAGTGTTTGGAAAGCTAATATGGTCGGTGCGTTGAAGCTGTAAACAGAGTAATGGGTTTCATTTTTTTGCGAATTAAAGATAAGAATGATATTATGAAATCGGTCAGTTTAAATGTAAACGCATGTAGTAATTTTCCGGATCTGGCAAATTTTTGGTTTCCTGTGAACGTCGGGCATCGGGCAACTGAAGTCTTACGTGGTGTGTCTGGGGAAGTCGATGCATGCTTCATTGAGTACTGTGGTGTTTGTGAATCATATCAGTGGTGTATTTGGCACTTTTAGCTTTAGTCTTTTCAGTGGACTTTATTTGTATGACATCGAGGCGTTTTCGTGACGCGGTATATAACGAAACCTACTTGAATGCGAAACTCGAAAGAGTTTATATCGAAATCTCTTGGGTATCGCAACTTTGAAATGGTCCAGGACAAAACCTTTCAAAATTTTGAAACTTTTAGAAGGTTTTTACAAAGCCTCACATGTTGCTCAACCTCATACAGGTTTCTTTTGATTCTACGAAATCTTATATAGTTTAGAATATTTCTATGGAATCTCCAAGTTTTAGTGTGCCACCTATTTGCTTTTCAGTATATGTACTATCGAAGCACTATCCATTAAGAAATTTGAAATTATACCAGTTTTCAGTCAATGCTCATGGTATCCCGTGAAGAAAATAGCACATTGGCAATCATAAAAGACCAGTTTATTAACATCGTGATCATAAAATTCTATTGGTAGATCTATATCAGTTGTTGAGTTTACATTGGAATGAATCTGAATGAGGCCTTTTCTTTCATAGATAAACCAAGACTCTTGACTACTGTGAAGCGTTTTTAAATAAACAATACATTTTAGATTTTTGGCATCATTGAGATAAATGCGAGACGGTTTCGCTGTTCTAATTTCAAAGCAATACTGAGTATCACATTCATTTCAATCAAGATTAGTCATTATCCATCGATTACAAGTCACCTGAACTAACGTCCAACTGATATTTGATGCTTCCTGTTCTAGTAATCCCATAATATATCCTGTTTTCAACACACAGAAGTCAGCACCTGATTTTGCTTCGTACAGTGGGGCAACAGCGAATGATATTCCAACAAAATGTAAAGTTATGCTCATTTTCTCATTAATGACATAGGCATTCACTAATATTAGGTTATGCTTATCTGGGTTGTAATAATAGAGACAACAAGTAATATTATTCATAGAAATTTGAACTTCGATATAGACTTGCACGGGATAAAGACTTCCAACTGATGCATGGCAATATTTCGACACAGGTTGATTCGCTCTATTGATGGTTATTAATACCGACAACAAATTGCTAAGAGAGTCAAAATCAATGCTTGGAAGAGATATTTCATAGCTACTACTGTTCCTATTATAACATTTTTTCAGTAGATACTCAATAGTCGACTTTTCAATGATTCCATCCGTAAACTACTGATAATGTTTCCTTGTATAGTATGCTTGAATTAATGCTTTTGTAAATTTTGGTTGCGTTAAAGACACGTTCTTTTCGATTTCATACTTTTGCTGTACAACATGTCTGCTTAGTTTTAAATGAATACGTTCCATGGAGTTTGTAATCAAAATATCTTCTTGATCAAGCCCACCATTTTAAATAGAGTGTATCTCAAACATTATATGTTCTATTAGATGTTGGTTTAATTTTTCAGCAGTAACAATAGCTTGATGAATGTCTGCATGCTATTGTAATCGGCATTCGATTTCATCAGGTTCACTACCACGACTATGAACGTTTACTGGGAAATCTTTTGAACCCATAGATTCAATGTAGCAATCTGGAATAAACCGACCGTAGCTTCCTGTCCGATAAAGAGATTCACTAGTTCGTGTTGGGAGAATGCAACTTGATAGTCGTTTTTCTTGATCGTTCAAATAACCATCGTCGAGCTCCATGCCACCAATATTCAACTCACCAGTGAACCACTCAGGAAGGTCATCCAAATAGGTACCATACACATAATATTGTTGCTTTCTTAATGGCATTCGATACGAAATCGATTTTCATTCTTGAGATATTTCTTTCAGTAGAGTGTATACAATAGACTAAATCGAAGCCGCCGTAGCGCCTACTAAACTAGTTATTGCTACTTGTTCTCCAAATGTTACCTGGGTTGATTCTAGTTGTGATAATTGAAACCAATCACTACTTAAGAGAATATGTCTCAATTTATTTTCATTGTAAGTAAGTTCAATATGTTCTACTAACATTTGCATTAACATTGGAATACCATTCCAAATGGTTACATCATGTTGAATCATCATATCATACCAATGTTTAGGATTTTTATAATGCTCATGATCAGGAATATCAACAGCCCCACAAACAATCAGCATTTTAAATATATCGAGGAATAAAAATTTAGATGAGACAATTCAAATATTCTATCATTTTTAGAAATTTCTAATCTTGAATTCATGTCCAGAATTGTGTTTAGAACAGTTTGATGACTAAGCCTTGCACTTTTGGGTTTTGTAGTTGAACGATATACATAGATAACATAAGCTAAATCAGCTGATGGTTGTTGCTTGACAGGGAATGATTTAGGATAATCATGTCACGTGAATGTATCAACTGAAATAGTTATCAAATTTGCAAATTTTTGTTAATCATCAGATTGTGTTAAAATAATTTCAACACGAATTTCTTGAACTGTTACACAGATTCGACCATATGGGGAATCAAAATCCAGAGTTAAACAAGCAGCACCTGAGATTACATATAAGATAGCTAAACAAACAAACAAACGCTTGTTTCCAACCTTTGTTTATTAGAATACCGATTCGTTGGTTCAATTTGGCTCCTTGTTGTTGTAGATGGTACGGTAATGAATAGACACGGTTCATCGATTGTTCGTATGTCAAAATTGCTCTTGGAGAGAGGATAGCCAGTTTTTTAGGTGTTCAGTAAGTTTGTTCAATGACCAGTGAATGAAGTCAATTTTCTTTAGAATGGAAATCACATTGTTTTGATTAAAGTGTCTCGTTCTTTCTAGTTGTGCAGCTGGCAAGGGTACGAAAAAGAGGTCGTGCCATATCTCATCTGAGCATTTCAACCGTTCGAGTAGGTAAAAGAATGCACTTTGAGTGTCATCGGCCATCCATAATGGGAATAAATTTTCTAAGTTGTTCCAGTATATCATTAACGTTCCACCATTTTCAAAAATTTGATTGCCAAATAAACTTGAGGGATTTGGGATATTATGGGTGCAGAGCAAACGAAGTATGCAGAAAAGGACGAATTAATATCAGAAAATGCACTTGTGTGTGCCATCTCATGTTTTGGCATGGGCGCGAGGTCTCTTTGACATTAGTAAGTGTAGAAAAATTTTCTCTTTCGAGCTGCATATTTGGTTTTGTTCGGAAAAGTGTCCCACATGATAGATGCCACTGTAAATTCGCCTAGGGTATTTCCTTAGAACCATTGCATTAATGTCGGATGATGAATGGAAGAGAACGCAAAAAATTCTTCATCAGAATTCGCTATTGGTTCTAGTCAGCCATTATCGTTTGTTTATCGCCACATAACAACAATGATCTCGGAAACTCCACTTGAGCGCGAGAAAAAAGTATTACTATAATTCCAATCACTCTTTATTACTTCAAATGAGATTAGTGAGAATCCTCGAAAAAGTGGCCCCTGTAAAGCCTACAAAGTGCATTTTCTGGTATTGATTCGATGAATCATCGGGCTCCGATCACGTACTAGGCCAAATCGAATCGAATCGAATATGAAAGTCAATCGAATCGAATCAAATCGAATATGAAAGTCAATCGAATCGAATCAAATCGAATTCAACTTGCGTATTCGGGTACCCGGCGATCTCTTTCACAATCCGAGAATAGGATAGAAATTTTTTTGTCTGATTGACTTATACACCACACCATATAGAACGATATTCCTTGACTAGCACGAACAAATGGAACATGTTCTATCTCGCTTATTTCTTCTCGCAAATGTTTCGAATGCAATCTCTAGTTCTTATTTGACTATAGTTTACGAGAACAATTTGCATTTATTTCATCTCCTTTACATGTCAAACGACGATTCACAATTATTAGTGTCACCATGCAATACGCCACCTCGTCTGTCTTCGCCGTCGACTTCCTCAATACGTACGTCGGCCAGCATTAAAAGTTCGTTATTGCATTTTAAGAACCACTTTCGAGTCGTAACCAATCCTAGTCAACTAGCAACTGTGGCTTGTTGGAAATTATTCGATTACCAGCCATGTCGACTGATACTGATCCTTCCAAGTTTGAAGTTCTGCACGGTTTTGTTTCGTGCAAAACATGCTTTGACATGTACAAATATATGGATTCAAGTACCGGCAATTTCAATGGCCATCGTTGCTCTCGAGACGTCTCTCCTGGGCAATTGTCAATCGGTCACTT